>JANHFM010006358.1:5905-16752 GCA_032468115.1 Grayia smithii
AGAAGGGGGACTCAAGCGTTTGAAACTGCGGGCTAATGAGGACCACTGCTGTGTGATTAATAGGGCGCTGCATTTTGAAAGGAGAAATTCAAGATCAAATGTCAAAACCAGAGAGCTTTCTCTGACTGAACCTTTTGCATAGTTTTAATTCTAAACGTGGCCCTTGCTTAATGTTAGCACACAACTCCATATGATAAAGAGCATTCTGTATTACAAGCATTTTTCTCAATGAAACTACCACCAATGGTTACTATTTGTGATGACTACATGTAAGTTTGTACACCTCGATTGCTGGGTATCGAGGTGTTTAGAGATGTCTATTTGATCAACAAAAGAAACAGGAGGCTGCAACTTCTCGAGAAGAAATGGTGAACTGAAGATGGTCCTGCTAAAAAAAGGAGTTGATGACCATGAGGGAATGAAGAATTGGTGACTACACCTGCTCGTTGGTAATTCCTCTCTTGATAAGGAGAGGACTTGTCCTCCAGACAGCTGTTCCTTGAGACTGCATGATTGTGGTCTCTGGCCATTTAGAGAGAATGAGGGAGTAGCTATCTTGCTCAAACTGCTGTTTGCACCTTTGAAAATACATTAAGTTTGCATACTTCCCTTTCCGCTTTTGGAAATAGCTTGTTAACTGATTTTCAGGTAAATCAGTTAACCTTCAACCTTCAGTGCAATAAGTTTTAAATATAAGTTTAAGGACTTAAATTATTGGGAGGTAGGGTGGAATAAATAGCAAAAGGATGATTAAAACTTTGATCTTAAAAAGTTACAAATGAGCCAAGGGTCCAGATAAATTTTAAATAAGATTTTGTAATTAATTACAAAGAATCCTTCTTGTAGGAAAATGGTTTTATTTTGGAATTTTTTTTAAAGCATGGCTTTCAAACTTGTCACTAGAGGGAACTCAAAGGAATTAATGATTACAATTAAAGAACACTCAAACTTGACTTACAAATTCAGAACGAAGCAAAATATTTTAACATTGGAGATACGGATGGATATTTTTGAACAGAAGTTTTTTGGACCCAGAAGTTAATTTTCAGATTGTCTACCTCTATAGATAGACTGTGTTCAAAAGATGTTATGGAAGACAACCTGACAATAGTAAGACTGATTTCACAGAGGATTTCTGTTAAGTATGACACGGATATTACACTGGACATACTAAAGAAACCGGCTGAAGTTTAATAATGGAAAGTGATATGTAACTAACAAAGAAAGTGACCTGGATAATTTTTCTATCCTGGATTTACAAGAGAGCTTTGTTAAAGCTTCAAAGAATTTTGTGAAACAGGACAAAGAAAAAAAATGAAAATAAATCAGATACTATGACATTTGAAAGGAGTAAAGATCAAGATTATAAAAAGTAAAAAGAAGAAATAGGAAGTTGGCCTATATGCTTCAAGTTAATGTATGTATGCTGTTATCTATTGTAATCCTTAATAAACTTTTATTGACATCAGAACTGAAAATGATGAGGCTGTATGGATTTATTTATAGATAAGAGGCAAGATATAGGAAGAATAAGTTATCTGATATATTTTTTAGATAAAGTGATAAATTACTAAAATTGTTTATACTTGTGATGAAGGAAAGTCATTACTTTATATATTTCTTTACCACATTCTTATTTTTTCTTTCTTTTTTTTCTTTTCTGCACCTTCTATTTTTTTCTTTTTTAGTTTGTATTAATATTTACTGTTGTAATTGTAACCTTTAATACAATTATTATATAAAAAAGAAAGAAACAGGAGGCTGCCTAGATAATCTTCTGTCCTGATTCAGGACAGCTCATAATCTAAAAATGCAGAATGTCTACCTCAGGAGACAGATGCTGCATTCAACCATGGGAAATAGATTCCTAAATGCCAGGAGATGGGAACAAGTATAAATACAACACTTGAGAATACAAAGGATGAAACAGAAGGGAGGAAGACTGTGGATCATAAATCCTACGTGAATTACGGAGCATAAGATGATAGATAGATCTAGGCCACACCTAGCCTTATGTTGCTCCCATGAAAGCAGATAAAAGTATAAGCTAAAATGTATGACACAAGACTATGGTGATATGCTTCCTAGAGAGAACATGGGAAATAAATAGAAAACTAAGAGAAAGTGAACAATAGCCATCCACGCATTCCATATGCTAGTTAGTTGATTGGTTTGGGGAAAGATAATTAAAATAAGAACATTTACCAAGATGTTCAGTGTAGAGTCACAGAAAGAAAAGGCAGGCAAGCAGGCAGATAAACACAAATACTCATCTAAAGCCTTAATTGTAAAACTCTTAACAATGTCGGTAAAACAGAAGCACCCTGCAAAGATCAGCATGCACAAATAGCCTGTCCTACATTATAACAATTGCTCTGCTTCCTATCTAACAAGCCGTAGGAGGAAGCAACATTTTTGGTATCAGTACATTAAAACAACTTCCCGCAGGCATCGAACACAAAGTTCTATCAGCTTCTGCATCAATTCAGGAATTCAATAAAGAGCACAGAGTCTGCATTTTATGGGGAAAATTGTAAATGTAGACAAGCCATACTACCCAAATTTTTCTTCTCCAGAGATGTTTTTAATAAGTGTTTTATATATTTATTGTTGCCAATTGTTATACGCTGCCCACAGTTACTTCATGTGAGATACCTTGTGCGAGAAATTTGATAAACAAATGTATTCATGTGTTCTCAGTGGCTTGTTTTGCATCGCAACCAAGACACCATTTTGCTCTTTCCGTTGATAGCTGTGTATGTATAGCAGAAGCTGTATCTTCCCAGGTTATGGGACTGCAGCAACAATGCATAATTCCCTTAAATGCTTACGCTACATTGCAGACATGTGTCAGGGGTTTCTTTGCAGGTTTTAACCCCACAGCCTGTAGTTTGATCCTGACAGGGGCTCAAGGTTCAGCCTTTTATCCTTCCTGGGGTCAGTAAAATGAGGATCCAGAGTATTGGGGACAATATCCTGACTATGTAAACCTCCCAGAGTGTTATAAAGCACCATGGGGCAGTATATAAGTCTAAGTGCCATTGCTAGTGCTATTTTTTACATTGAGGTTGATCACAAGGGGAATTTTTTGTGAGATCCTGTCAACAGGTTTGAACTTCCAATCCCATCATTTGAGAATAACCAGGATATGAAGTTATTGTAACACTCTCCAGTCATAAAATAGGTCCAATCCCATCATTTGAGAATAACCAGGATATGAAGTTATTGTAACACTCTCCAGTAATAAAATAGGAATATAATTTAACTATTTCTCCTAAATTTATTTTAGAAAGTTCACTCAGCGGTACTACAATTCTCCTTGCTCTTTCGCCTCCCAGCTGCAGACAGGCAGGCTGAAGAAGGAGAAAACGAAAAGCAACATGTTCAATTATGTTTTTTTTTAAATTCTTTTTGAGCAATGGCTGTTCCAGAGAAGAGTGGTTAGCAGTGGGAGTCTTAGCTTATATAAGAGAACAGGGCCAGGCACCAGCAGGATGGGGGTGGAGGGCTGTTGGGCAACGAAAACTTGGACGGGCTGTCAGAACCAAAAGCTTCTACTGGGGCTGATATGTAGAGCAGCTCTCAGACATTTCATCATTTGCAAACCACAAGATGCAAAGATAAACTGGCAAGGCAAATCTGGAAGCCTAGACTGATTTACTACCTAACACATGATCCCTGACATAATTTACACACTTATTCAAGCCCCCTTCCCCAGTACCAAACATGCCTGACTGGTCTTACCTCATCACAGGCTGCGCATCGAGGTTTGAGGCATTCTGCATGGTGCCGGCCACAATAAATCTTCCCGTCTTGATAAAAATAGATAAGATCCACCAGCAGCTCATTGCAAACGCTGCATATAAAGCACGATGGATGCCAGCACACCCCATGGCCTGCTCTGGATGCAAAGACGGCTATGTCGCCTCCATTGATTTGGCCTCCACACTGTCAAGATAAATATAAAAATTAAAGAGAACCTCTTCTTTGGACAATTCTTCCAGGCAGGAAACGTTGAATAATGACAGCATCTGGAAAAAGCTGAAGTGATGCACTGATAAAAATCAGCAAATTTATTTTCTAGTTATTCACAAGTCAAGCATTTCTCCAAATACAGTATTATAGGGATTGTGGAGATACAAAAGCAATTGTGACATGCTGCAGTAGATCTTTACAGCTCCTATCTACTATGAAATGATTAACGCTTATTCACTCCTCAACTTGTTCCTATATGGGTACAGTTCAAAGCAAGCAAACAGGAAGAAGATAGGTAGATCCTGAATCAATTATATTATTCTTCCCTTAGAGAGGAAATTGGGGCAGAGTTTCTTTGATAGAATACAAAACTCAAGAAAATTGAGAGTTCTCTACTATATTTCTACGGAGATTCTCAATCATCCAGATCATGATTGTCCCAAAGGTGCTATTTCCAAAAGACAAATGGACTTTCTTGGGGTTTTCTTTCCTTTTAAAACTTTCACTTCTCATCCAAGAACTGATGAAGCATATTGGATGAGAAGTGAAATGTTTTCACAAGGAAAGAAAAACCAAGGAAGTCTAGTTGCTTTTTGGAAATAGCACCTTTGGGTCTAGCTTGCTTGCTTGCTTGCTTGCTTGCTTGCTTGCTTGCTTGCTTGCTTATTTATTTATTTATTTATTTATTTTCTATGCCGCCCTTCTCCCGAAGGGCTCAGGGCGGCTTACAATAACATAAATAGACAAGAAATATAAAAAACATAAATAGACCCCTCCCCAAATAAAGAGGAGGAGAGGCAGGAGAATTATGCTACATTCTGGTAGAATTCACACAGTATGATTAACTGGTTGCTTTCTGAATAAATTGAATTAACCAAGTGGACTAGATTCATATAATGTGCTAACCCTAAAATAAAATAATAAAAATAATCTAACATTAAAACGAACTACTGACCTGGTTAACAGCGTTGTCTGAATCCCACCACTAACTGATTTAGGTTAGAGATTTCTACATGTGGCGAATAAATAAAACCGCAGTATAATACTTTCAATCTCAGATTGTGGGTTGAACTTTTAACATTAAATATTTACATCTTGGGAACAGAAGGTACTAGAAGGCATGAAGCGCTGCAATTTATTCAACTCTGACGGGTGGTATGAATGGCCTCCAGAGAAAAACCTCTGATATCTTTCTCACTGCACATTTACTGAGATGATAGCTTGAAATACTTAGCAATTTAAACTGTGGTATACACTCTAGGGATCGTTGCACATATTTGATTAATTTTTTTTTCACAGATTGGGAATTGGAAACTTGCATATTGAAAGTAAGATTTGGAATGATCTTATTACATGGTTTTTTACCATGCCGCCACTAAGTATAGATACATTAATCAGATATGAAATGCAAACTGTCAACACTCAGTGTTGCAATTTGTAATGCAAAAACATGGAAAACAGTATTCTGCATTCCCAATCTTGTTCCAGGGTTTCTCTATAAAATCTCTTTGGTCTCCATAGGATACCTAAAGCCCTCCTCTGCATATGCTGATGCTGAATGCTACATGTAATAGTCTTTCTCAAATTGATATACGCATTCCTTTTCTGCTTTGTCTTCCAAATGGTTTTCTGGCCTAGCAATGCAGCCCCTAAGCAGCCTTTTCCCTGGGGATTATGCAAGAGAAACTGTTTTTGCAGCTGGCTATTAGCAGCCTTAAACTAACACTCTGCCACACACCCTAAATCTACACCACCTAATTTTCCTACCCCTGGGGATATTTTTAATGAGTAAGAATTTTTTGCAAGGTCAAAGTGAAGAATAAGTCTTTTGCTGCCATAATGTATTGCTATGGCTTTTGATCTCTCATGGTGCACAGATTCTTTTATGTCATGGTGATAAGATGCTGAGGGGGCGGTGGTGGTGGTGGAGGAAGAGGAGGAGGAGGAGGAGGAGGAGGAGGAAAAGAAGGAGGAGGAGGAGGAGGAAAAGGAGGAGGAGGAGGAAGAGGAAGACGACAACAACAACAACCTACTGAGAATGGTCTACCTGTTCACAAATGGCTCCTGTCATGGTGACGGGGAATGGCCGGACATTGCCTCTGCCCAAGTTCTCCCTCTTCCTCTGGTTGCTGAAAAGTTTGAGTTCTCTCTTTTCCTCTTCATCCAAGGAGTTACAGTATCGAACCTGGACATCAAGCAGTAAATCATTTACTTTTCACTAAAAGTAGTGGTTCTTGCTTTTTTCTTCAAAAGTGCAAGATTATTATTTTTTAATTAGGATTAGACAATATCTGAGGGCCATGACAACGTTTGACACTGTGAGAGCATTGGTGATAGATATAAACACAAAATTACTACTGTGAGATACTTAGCTATTCCTAAAATGACCGCCATGGTGGGAAAGACCAGTTGCAAAATGGTCATTTTCACAAGGTTCTTCACCTGCCCCCCAGCATGCTCCCTACCATGTCTTTTGTAACTGCCTTGTCATATACTTTTCTTGCGTTATTACAAAATTATTTCACTGCCCATTATATAAACATTAGTAGCAATAGCAACCACACTTAGATGTATACATTGCCCCATAGTGGTTGTTTACAATGTCAACATATTGCCCCCAACAATATGGGTCTTCATTTTAACTGATCTCAGAAGGATGGAAGGCTGAGTCAACTTTGGGTCCCATCAGGATCAAACTCCAGGATGTGGGCAGAATTAGCCTGCATTCTAACCACTGTGCCACCAGGGCTCCTAATACCTTATAAAGTGCCTGTATTACAGCAGTCTGTGAGGCAATTGCCTAGCTACCATACATATACCTAGTCTGAGTACTTTCAGTGTTTCTATCTACTTTCATGCAGTGGTAGAGTTAGATTACTATAAACATGATTTAGTCATTTTATGCTCCTCCCCTTATATGACCATATTCAGAAGTTCAGAACTAATTGGGAATGAATACATACTTTTAAAAGTAAAAACAAAGTATCTGTAAAAATACTTTGGCCAACTTTAAACTTTAAAACATTAAGAAAATAGGATGCAACCAATATGCAAAGTGGGGTTTAATATTTCTAAGCTTGTTCTTGTCGTTTTTTAATGTCAAAAAGATTGTTCCTGTGCCCATCACTTAACATTCATTCATCATTTGATCTGGAGCCCTCAACACAATTGTCCATGATTAGACAATTGTGCAAATCATGTTGAAATCTTCCTAAAAATAGTAAACATCCATGACAAGCTTGAACATAAATAACATGTAAGTAGTAAAATATGTAATATTAGTCAAGCTTCTTGGCAACCAGTAATTTGGATTTATGACTTATTAGTCCACCTATTAGAATTTTATCCTTGTCTCCAGCAACAATAGACTTCACTCCTTAGTTAACGTATTTCATGTTACATAGCAACATCTATTGCTATGAAATTATATGTATGTATGTATAAATTGACCAAAATATTTGATGGAAGTTTAAAGATAGTATATGTATCTGTGAAAAGGGCAGAGTCATGACTGATGATGTTAAGGCCTTTGGCTAATGAATCATCAAAAACATGCTAAGGCACGTGTTAGACTGACACCAAATGCAACACCCTAAGGAGCAAAGTATAGCTGTAGCTTAAGGACACACTCTTAAAGTAACCCAACAGAATGGAGCCCCATTAAATTTGGTGGGAACTCCTTGGATGGCAGTTAGTTTTATGACCACATCCAAATATATCTCTGGCATCTTTTCAAGAACTCCTAATGAAAAAGGCTTTCTGCAGTTTGGCAAGCTGAGTCTGTTCTACTGGAAAAAAAAAAGTGAAGGTTGGGAGATACGTGCTGGAAACACTACAGAACTCGAATGGAAATATTTCAGAATATGGCAACAGGAATAAAGCTCCTTTTATAAGACAGAAATAAAACTGTGACTCTCTGATAGAAGGTGGAGGGGAATATAGAATACAGAAGAAAGGTTTCAACAATGACCATAACAGTAAATAACTTGTTTAAGTGTAAACCTGATGTGATAGGAGTGGTTTAACAAATCCTGGCAACACCCTAGATCATTTGATTCATTAAACAAAACATATTGGTTTGCAATAAAACCCCAGGTCCTTCTTTTAACCAGTAATTAATAATTTAAAGACTGCTTTAAGAATGTGCATGTAGGACTTGTTAGAAAGTAATCAGAGAGGTAATTCAATCTCTTAATTCACCAGCAAATGTGTTTGAAAAAACTGAGGTGGCTACCAGAAAAGGCTCTTCTCAAAATGTTTTTACAATATTAACTTGTGGCAAGCACAGACAAACCCTCAGGCTGATCTCAGGGCGAGGGCGTTCTCTGTGGGCGCACCAGCCCTCTGGAGCGAACTACCCACCAACCTTCAGACTGCCCCTGACCTCCGCTCCTTCCGTCATGATCTGAAGACATGGCTTTTTAATCAGATCTGCTGATGGATTGGGTTTTTTTTATTTTCTTGTTTTTTTAAAATTGTTTTAATATAAATTATTAATTTTAATCTGATATGTTATATTGTCTTTTAATATTTCTGTGAGCCACCCCGAGTCCCTCGGGAGATGGGCGGCATATAAATAAAAATAAAATAAATAAAAAATAAAAATCTCAGTTAGCAGGAGGGCTTTATAGAAAGAGATATTCTCTAAAGTAGACTGGTCTCAAGAAGAATTGAACTTCGATAATAAATCAGATATTTTTTTTTTTTCCTGGAATGGCATAATGCATATTATAGTACCAGACAGGAGTTGAATATAATTATCCCTCAGGGCGGCATATACCTAACTGTATCTCTCAGGTGGGTTAATTTCAAACGCCAGAGATCCTCTCAAGTTGCTAATAAGAGAACTCCATCCCTTTGCTACACCCACATACTTGAGAGAGAAAAACAGGATCAGAAACAGAGCGAGCAAGAGAAAAGGTGTCTGGAGTTTGCACTCCTTTGGCATCTCCTTAAGTACTGGTTTGCTTCAACCCTGCCTACCACCCCACCCCACCATTTACTTCAGAACAGATGTACATTTGATCAGGAAAAAAGGGCTTAACATCCTCCAGTCAATTTTTCTAGAAGTCTTGTAAAGCTACCTTTAAGAAATACTGGCTTTTATCTACCCTGAATATGTTCCACTGAATGACCCCGAAAAGTCCTGGCAGTCTGTGAGAGACAAGAAAGCTTTTCTCTACAAAGCTTTTCTATGGTGGAATAATTTTGCAGTTTTCTATTCCTTAGCTCGAAATCCATTTGTCTCTGAAAGTAATTGTCGGAGGGGCAGTGCTTTTCTTTTTTTTAAAAAAAAAAACTTTACAAGATATCTATGCTCCCTCAATTGTAAGGCTTGGGTAGCTTGCAAAAGAAGAACAGAACAATGCAACCAATAATAAAATACTAACAATGTTATATTTTATATAGAAATGTTATATTTTGTCAGGGTGGATAAAAATCGATCCACCTTTGATTTTTTAAAAAATAAATAAATAAATAAATAAAATCAGATTTTTTAATTTAAATCGGATTTTTTAAAAATTTTTATCAAATTTATTTTAATAAAATGCTTTTGCAGTAAAAATCTATCTAAAGATGGTTTTCTATTTAAGATACATTAATACTTCAGTTTATTCAGAATGAAATGAAGCTTAGTTATGTAGCATGAGGCTGTATATTCTGCAATATTTACATTTTGGGTAAACTCCTTCATTGAATCCAAGCTCTGCAGGAAACCTTCATTTTGTTTGCAAATAATATTAAAGATTCTAACTACTAGCAAGAATGAGTCTTTGCATTTAAAGAGCATCTGTCATTTCAGATCCATCATGGCAGCGCCTGTTAGTGGGCATCCACTCACCTGCTGCCTGCCACGTCCCTCACCTTGTTGTGTCACTGCCGCCTCACCAGCCATCCCATTAAAGTGAATGGGACTGTCAGTGAGTCAACAGTGGGTCAAAGGAGGAGCCGCTGAGGGAAAGAGGTGACAGTTGCTCTTTAAAAATTACGATTTATATCAAGCTGATTTAAATCAAGCCTTTTTACTAGTGATTTAAATTGTGATTTAAATCGACTCAATTTAAATCAAATCCACCCTGTATATAAAAATGTAGTATGTATTTCATTATTGTAACATTTCTCAAACTTTAGTTGTACCAGGTTTTTCCTGATGCCTCATCCTGCATATGTGTGATAGATATTAATATGTTAAGTTGTTGGCTTGAACTCCAAGCCTGGCAATTTGGTTGTAGATGTTATGTCCCCTATTCGAGGAGACATCTTCAGAGCACTTTGGAAAGTGCACTGTGTCTCCTCAAATGGGGACAAAACGTTTGTAACTAAATCGTCAAGCTCGGAGCTCGAACCACCAACATAACTACCAACTCGAGCTACTAATATTCAAAGACATTTCATATTACCGTGTTTTCCCCAAAATAAGACCCTGTCTTATATTTTTTTTGAACCCTTATTTTTTTGAAAATAAGCACTTGATCTAGTTGCCATGTGCTCAAAAGCCTGATTGGGCTAATTATCAGGGCATGTCTTATTTTGGGGGAAACAAGGTAATATGTATTTAAAATATTGCACATTTATTTCTTTGCAAATGTGCATGGAGAAGAACAGGCAGCGTTTAGAGCAGGATATTCAATGATTGATCATGGTTTTGAATCCGATCATCTGATAAATAAGTATGCAAAACATGCTGACAGGAAACTGTACATTGCCTTTAGGGATTCTCTTGCAGCTTTTGATTTTATTGATAGATATAAACCATGGATTAAACTAGATCAGTGTTTCTCAACCTTGGCAACTTGAAGAGGTGTGGACTTCAACTCCCAGAATTTCCCAGCCACCATGGGGGGCTGGGGATTCTGGGAGTTGAAGTTCAC
>JANHFM010006358.1:51750-64786 GCA_032468115.1 Grayia smithii
AACTCTAGTGTAGACTCATATTTCTCAACTTTGGCAACTTTAAGATGCATGGACTTCAATTCCCAGAATTCCCCATGCAGCATGAAGTTCGCCTGTTCTATTTCCCCTCCCCACAAGGGTGACATGCACACACACACAGCCAAGCTGGCTTGAAGTTCAAACTATAAAACTTTCTCTTTAAACTGATAACAATTCTTGGCAGCCAAATGCACTGTGCCTGCCAAGTCAGAGATAGTAAAGAAACACTTGCAAACAGAAAGAAAGCTATTTTATTTCCAAAATCCAAAACCACAAAGAAGTTCAAGAATAATTTGTTAACCTAGATTCAGTCCAAGATAATCAAAAGCCAAATGTTCCGAAGCACGAAGAAAACTTCCTGGTTGAGCAAACTTTGTCACGTACAAAGTTTTCAAAGTAATCACACCCACTTTTATCCCTTGTGGGATGTGGCTCAGTGACTCAGCTCAATCTCTGGCCCTCCCATGCCTCCTACGTTGCTGATGACGTTTCTCGTGACAACACTGCCTGGGATTGAGTTCCTCCTCCTCCCTTCCTATCGGGGGTTGCTCTCCTATGCTTCCCTCCTGGCTCATCTCAGGCTGTGCCTCTAAGCTGTCTGACTGAACCTGAGGTATTGCCAGGGGGGAAATTCCTGGGGAAGGAGTCATTGCCAGAGGGGAAATTCCTGGGGAGGGAGGCCTTGACAGTTCCTCCCCTTCATCTTCAAGGTCCTCTTCTTCTGTCAGCACAGGCTCGGGAGTCGGGGCCACAACACTCGCCCATCTTAAACTTGCTAAGACTGAAAAACCCTGATCTACAGATAGAGACTTTTCCATTCCTCTTTTACTGATTCTTACTTACTTATGAGCATCATAATGCAAAATCCCCACTTCCACCCCTTTCCAGAGCAATGGTAATGCAAAGTCCTCTCTTCCACCCCATTCCAGAGTAATAATAATAATGCAAAATCTTCACTTCCACCCCATTCCAGAGCTATCATAATGCAAAATCCTCACTTTCACCCCATTCCAGAGCAACCACAATTCCCTCACTAAGCTGCTTTCCAGCTCCGTTCTCCTGCGTGCAGGGCAACAAAAAACCATGTGACCACCAGTTTAAAAAAAAGTTCAGTCAGACCTTCCAACTTCTCGGGGGAAAAAGATCTCAGAAAGTTGGAAGGTCTAACTGAACTTTTTTTAAACTGGTAGTCACATGGTCTTCTTTTGTTGCCCTGCATATAGGAGAATGGAGCTGGAAAGATTAGTGAGGGAATTATGGTTGCTGCAGGATTTTGCAGGAGACTGTCCAGGCCAAAAATGGGCCATTGAGGGGGGCAGCCTCCCAGCTGATTGGCGTGGCTGGTTCATTTGCCATCTCCCAGCTGATCAGCGCAGCTCCCAGTCACCTCCCTGCAGCCTCCCCACCCTGAATGGCAACCTCAGTGGGCGTGGCGTGGCCAGTCAATGGTGGGATCAACCGGTTCAGCGAACAACGCAAAAAATTAACAACTGGTTTGGCTGAACTGGTATGAACCGGCTGAATCCACCACTGATTTTATCTTTTTTAATTAAAAAAGTCTTGGAATAAGAAATCTAGAAAAAATATTTTAAGTTTTCTGACAAATAGTAAAATAGTTTACCATTTTAGTTAAGACAAAATATTGTTCTACGTAGTGCTGGAAGTTATTTTTAATGTTACAAAATAATAACTACAGCTCTACTTTTTTCATGTTTATGGGATTTTTACTCTGCCTCAAGCAAGCTTAATCAATTTGAAGAAATGTAGAACTATGATTTCTAGAACAGTTTATAAAACTTACTTTGAAATCTATCTTGATCTTGCATTTTACCATTCTTCAATTCTGCAATAACTTTTGTAATTTGTCCCTTGAGTCCTTTTGTGATGATGTTTGTGACCATAATTTTGCTTTGGTATCAGAGGAAAGATGAATCATGGTGACTTATAATGCTCCAGGAAGATAAACCATACAACAACCTCTTCTCTTTAACTGTGCAACTATACTCTTTAAATTGTTGTGAATCCTTCTAGTCTGTCACATTATGTCATCTTATTCTGATGAGCTGTCAGTGCAAGTAGCAATTTTATCTCTGCTTGATTTCCTTTGTCTACTATACTATTTTGACCTGCTGGGGGATCCAATTCATCTTTTTGACGTAAAGAGTCTTTGCAGTTGGCAATCCCTCAGAACTCCAGGTGAAGTTTCTTCAGGATCTCTGATGCTCCCATGTAATCTGATGCAAAGAAGAGTCTGCCTTTCATATTAATTAGGACTTTGAATGGAAAAAACTCATTAATATGTTTGTTTTGCAAAATTAGTGAAAGCCCTCACCTACTGTTGGAGTAACCAAATTTAAATTTTGATTTGTTCCTTGAATTTAAGATGTGTATAGTTTATGATACCCTGTTAAAATGAATTCCTTAAATTGAAATGGTGAATGTGCACGAGATTATTTGAACAGACCCCCATTTGGAAGCTATTTTCTTGACACTTGATATCCTCCTTGAGCATCATTTTCTGAGAAGTATTATGCATTTTTAATACATAAGAACAAAGGTACAGCTGGCATCCTCTATATTCTAGTTCTCAATTCTGATTTGGGACACTGCAAAAATATAAGCCGGGTGCGTGATTTGCATTTGCCAAATTTAACATTTCTGCAACTTTTGAAGAAAGGTATGTGATTCTTTCTCTATGGGTTGGTCTGGACTTTTGCTTAAGTCTTGGGCCATGATGGTGGCTTGATTTCGCATCAGCATCTTCCTTCTTCACTTTTTAGTACTTCTTTTTTTACCATCACATACATTTCTTTAAAGCACAGAAGCTAATGATTTAGATTTGGGATTTGTGACGTTCTTCCTCTGTTATTTTATCTTCCTTGTTTATAGAGCTGTAATATATTTGGCTAATATCTTGCTGAAGAACAGAGTTATTTGAAATGCACCAGTCTTCTTTGGATGTTTGTCATTCCCCCCTCTTTTTCTGTGTTTTCTAACTGATATAAAGAAGCAGCAGCCATTGTGTAATTTTTCTTCTTCTCTTCCTGGTTTATTGGACTGGGACTTCTTTCTAGTCTACTAATCCATTTTGAGCTCACATATTCTCTTCATTTTTCCTTCTCTTTGCTTTTAGATTTCAAAATTTTCTAATCTTAGGCTCTTTAGTTCTGTTCAAGCCCTCCTCCCTCCCTCCCAATCCTCTATCGAGATACATTTTGGTCCCAGTTTTATTTAAAAAGAAAATCTTTGCTTCATGAAATTACCTATGGGTTAAATATTACAAGGGAAAGTTATTACTTTTTTGACAATTCCAGCTGCAGTGCCTACAAAGGTCAAACATTTCCCAGTTGTCTTAAATATCATCTATTTTTCTATAGTTACCATTATTTCATATAAAATTACATTTGCATGGTATTGAAATAAGTAAATGTTATCCAAAAGGTAAAGATAGCCTCAAGTTGAGCTTGGCTCCAGGAGATTACATGAACACATCTAAGTAAATTTCTTTGGAATAATACAAAAGTGGCATTGCCTTCTTCAGGGATATTTTTCAATTTCTCAGTCCAGCTACAGTTAAGAATTCTCTGATGGTTTCTCTTTCAAGTATTAACCAAACTCACTCTTGCTTAGCTTCCATGTTTGGCCAAATACTGTCCCTGATACTATAAAAATGAATATTACTTCAAGACTCATATATATTTATTTAGAGACACTCAATGCTATTACTTTGAAATTAGCATTAAAGGAGACTGATAAGATATTAAGATTTTTTTTAATGGAAAAGACAAACCCCTAGATTATCTTTATTTTATTTATTTATTTATTAATCGCATTTATATGCCACCCTATCTCCTGAAGGACTCGGAGCGGCTAGATTACTTTATCTAAGTAATGGTTATCATATAGTGAAAAGGGCTTTAAATTTTCTGATTTTAAGTTTCTTACTGGTCATATATTTTGACTTTAATTTCTCTAAGGAGAACATAAATGAACGAAACTACTATGGGCTTCATTGGAAAATGATTATTTGATCTCTCTAATATTGTGGCAGAAACTTAGGAAGAAATGGACTGTATTTTCTATATAAAAATTTGCAAAACCTATTCACAAAATGTTGGGAGAGAAGCATAATTTTGATTTTTCCCTCATTATACTTTTTAAGATAATCTCTGAAAATTTCAGGTATTTTTTTAAATTGTTTTGGAAATGTAAAATTGTTGTAAAGCTGCACATTGATTGCAGCCTTGCTTTCTTGCCTATTATTTTAACTGCAGGCACATAGGTATTGAGAGCCAGTTTGGTATAGTAGTTAAGGCACCAGGCTGGAAATTGCAAGACCATGAGTTTGAGTCCCACCTTAGGCACAAAGCTAGTGGAGTGACCAGCGGTCAGACATTTTCTGTCAGTCCTAGGAAGGAGGTAATGGCAAACCACTTCTGAAAAAACTTGCCAGGAAAACTGTAAGGCAGGCTCCAGGAATTCCCCCCCCGCCCAAGATTTTGGGCTTGTCATGGACTCACTGCAGACAATCCATAACAATGAATCTAGCCATAGAAAATACAAAGTTGATCTAGACCAGGGGTGTCAAACTCAATTTCACTGAGGGCCGTATCAGGGCTGCGGTTGATGTCGGGGTGGGTGGGCTGGCTGACTGAGTGGGTGTGTGTGGCCAACTGGTTGGGCATGGCCAACTTGACGCCACTCCCCAAACTGCTGGCATGTTTCCTCTTTGCATTGGGTAGACCGGGCTGAAGCCATGCTGGCCTGATGTTTCTTCTTTGCACTGGGTAGACTGGACCGAAACCACGCTGGCCTGATGTTTCCTCTTCGCATTGGGGAGACCAGGCTGAAGTGAAGCAGGCTGGCTCCTTAAACTCCTCAAGTTTATTAGTGTGCTATTTTAGGTATACCTACCATATTTTGCTATAATAAAGTTATAGTTTGACATCTTCAAAGCTACTCAGCTGATTCAAAGTGTTACTTATATAAGAATTACTCTCCTGCAATTCAGTCCTCCAGATTCTGCTCCCCATATATTTCTGGAGCTAACCCGATGAGCAAAAAATTATATTCATATTGTATCATTATACAAAAATGAAGCGTTAAATTAACTGCACTGAGGTTTCTTAAGTTGAAAGAGCTTTAAAAAAAAAGAACCTTGGTTTACCTTTCTTATACACCCATTCTAAGATTAAGTTCTGCTGTGTTGCTGTATTAAAAAGAGAGAACTGATACACAGGCAAAACTACTTGTACAGGTTAGTCCTGAGTAATCGATCAATTTAACTGAAATAACTCAGCAACTTTGCCTGCCTGCTGGGAGGCTATCATCTCACATTTTATACAAGCAAGTGCACACACATGTAATACATACATATATACACACATATACAGTACATGTATAAGTAACTATATAACATATCTCTATCTATCTATCTATCTATCTATCTATCTATCTATCTATCTATCTATCATCTACCTACCTACCTACCTACCTACCTATCAAAATTAAGGTTATTCCATCTTGCACTGAAAATGAGTCAAATATAAAGATTTATAATATGCTATACATTGCTAAATTGATTTTTTGTGAAGTGTTTTCCCTAATGTGCGAGAAGAATTTTTTTGTAGCATTGCTGCTGAAAACATAAAGCAGGAAAAAGGAAAAATGGAAATGAAAAAAACTGATGAAGGGGAAGATTAAGTAGAAAATTCTATGGGATAACAAACAAAAAACTTAGCCATTGATAGATAGTAAAGGAAAACTGAGTTAAAATTTTCTATTCTACTTTTACTTTTCTACAGCTGGGAAAAGAACCCTCTCTGATCTTATATTCATGATTTAAACCAGTACACCATTTAAATCCATTAGTGGCAGAATTCTGAACAATTAAAGAGACATTCCATTTTAATCAAACTCTGTCTGTCTGTCTGTCTATATGTACATATGATGTGGCTGGTAAACAGGGTTGGAACTTGGAAGGGACCTTGGAGGTCTTCAAGTCCAACCCTCTGCTTAGGCAGGAAACCCTATACTACTACAGACAAATGGTTGTCTGATCTCTTCTTAAAAACTTCCAGTGTTGGAGTATTCACAACTTCTGGAGGCAAGCTGTCCCACTGATTAAATTGTTCTAAGAATTGTCAGGAAATTTTTTCTTAGTTCTAGGTAGTTTCTCTCTTGATTAGTTTCCATCCATTGCTTCTTGTCCTGCCCTCAGGGTGCTTTGGAGAATAGCCTGAGTCCCTCTTTTTTGTGGCAACCCCTGAGATATCGGAACACTGCTATCATGTCATCCTTAGTCCTTCTTTTCATTAAACTATACATACCCAATTCTTGTAACCATTCTCCATATGTTTTAGCCTCCAGTCCCCTAATCATCTTTGTTGTTCTTCTCTACACTCTTTCTAGAGTCTCAACATCATTTTTACATCATGATGACCAAAAGTGGATGGAGTATGGTGTGTGGCCTTATCAAAGCATTATAAAATGGTATTAACGCTTCACATGATCTTGATTCTGTCCCTCTGTTAAAGCAGCCTAGAACTGTGTTGGCTTTTTTGGCAGCTGCAGCACACTGCTGGCTCATATTTAAATGATTGTCCACTAGGACACCAATATCCCTCTCACAGTTACTGCTATTGAGCAAGGTACCACATATATATAGTTGATGCTTGGTGGCCGTATCTTCCAATAGAAGGTTCTAAAAAGGTCCCTGCTGGGAACTCTTAAGGCCTCTTTGGATCAGGTTGCAGGCTTGCTTAAGCACCAAAAGAGTTGAAGATTTAGGAAGCTGTCAAGTGGATAGCTACAGATTTTTGAAAAAAAATGAGAGACCCGAAGCTCAGTTCCAGAGGACAATTCAAACAGATTAGAGTGATGGATGCAGGCCAACAACAAAAGCGACCTATGGTAGAAGAACCACACTCTCTAGATCAGTGGCTCCCAACCTCTGGGGCACCAGGGACCAGTTCCATAGAGGGACATTTTTCCGTGGACCGGAGGGGGCTGCCTGCCTACCACGGATGGGGCTTTGCTTTTTCGTGCAGACTGGTTTCTTGCATGCCATGGACCACTGCCGGTCTGTGGACCGGGGGCTGAGGACCCCTACTCTAGATGACTCTAAAAAATGCTTGTAAAATTCAGTTAATCCGGAGTGTTGTGGCTAGATTATTGACAAGTATTGATTACAGGCAGCATTGGATTCCTCTCTAGTCTATCTTCAAATGCAGAGAGAAGAAACAGAAAGTCTTCATTCTTCCATATGAACATGCTGAGCTTTTAAGAATCTCAGGATACAAATGTCTAAATTCCAGGCCAACCTGTGAAGTACATCCATTGTATCAATAGTTGGTTCCAGGCTCTGGAATTCTGTGCCAAAGACTACTCTCATTTTGAAAACATTAATAACATTTTTAAATGTAATCAGAAATGCCCCTGGCCTTTAAAGTAATCCATAATAATACTAGAAATTGTTTTAGCGAGTTTTGAAATGATATTGTTATAATTACACTTTCTCAGTAACTGGAATGTTCAATAAATAAAGAGACCTGTCAATCCTATGATGACTTCTATGGATAAGGAAAAAATTCCACTGGAAAATTAGAGTTGATTATATAGAAGGAACAACATGAAAAAATAATTCACATCAGCCTTTGCAGCAGGCAAGCTTAAGAAAAATATGTTCAGGAGCTGTGGTGATGCAGTGGTTAGAATGCAGTATTGCTAGCTAATTCATTGCTCACTGCCAGCAGTTCGATCCTGACCAGCTCAAGATTGACTCAGCCTTCCATCCTTCTGAGGTCGGTAAAATGAGGACCCAGATTGTTGGTGGCAATATACTGACTGTAAAGTGTTAGAGAGTGCTGAAAAGACTATGAAGCGGTATATAAGTTTGAGTGCTATTGCTATTGTATTGTTGTAAGGTAGAATAAAAGAATCTTGAAAGCTTGTTAAAATTTCTCTCTGCTCCATCTTATGCTAAACAAAATCAAGATGGAGTTGCTTTAAGTTTCTTTCTTAAAGACAATTTTTACTGAAAGTCCTGCTTTAATGCTTTGCTCATTCTTTCCCTGTTTCCAAGGCCAGGTCTCCCTGCTTTCAGTAGTTATCCTACTGAAGGAACTGCTCATCCTGTTATCCAGTAGAACCCATTGCTGCATTGTGTAATGCCAGAACACAGAGGTGAGCTATAGGCAGGAACACAATGGGGCATTGCTGGAATCCCTTGTCAAAAATAGTAGTTTGATCAAATTTAACATTATGACCACAAAAAGTAGTGGGTCAATGGGAAATGGATCTCTGAGGATCATTCATAGCAAACTGGCCACGTCCACAGGGGTGAAGATACTGAGTTAGGCACCAAAACAGCTATATCTCATTCCTGTAAGGGACACAGAGTGGGATGGAGTTTGAGGAAGTTTTCTCTCCTTGTTACCCAACATCGTTAATCACCCTAGCAGTATCTTTCAACTAACTCGATTCCAGATGAACAGCAGGAAGGAGAATGCAAGAGAAACAAAATATATTTTTTTCTCTCCCTCCCACTGCCTATGCCTGGAGAGCCCCTTGTTAACAAGCTAGCAACACAACCCTGTCTGAAGAGGATTTATGAGTCAGTAGAATGCAAGGAAGACTAGAAATAAGTGTTGCAAATGCCTTTGTGTTACCACTATCTGTAGTAGACTTGGGGGTGTCAATAATCATAATGGGATATAGCTCAGAACAACAGGCAAAGCAGGGCAATTTACAAATACCTGCATAGCCCTCCTGAACAGAACTGAATTTAAGTTCAACAATCGACTTTAACAAGTCCAGCAGGCTTTCCTAACAGGAACCTTCTGCATGTTATTGGATGGTAACTCTCAGATATGCCTATCAAACTCGCCTTAGCACTGTCCATACAACATTCCAATTTACAGACTGGGGAAAAAAACTACTAGAGAGATTGCAAGGAAAATCTAATCCCCCCTCTCCTATTTGGCTTCCTCAATTGGAAATTCTAAAAACTATAATCTCAGCACATTTGGAGGCCTCAAGTTGGCCCTTCCTTTTCAGGGTTCTTCCAACAACAACAAGTAATTCCAGCATTACTTCTGTATCCAATCTCCTAATGAAGATATGTCCTTCCAATTCTCAGAGCCCGAAGCAGTGCTGTACAAACCCCACAAAGACCTATTCCCATAGAGTAAGGAGAGGAAAAGAGAGAGAAGGGACTTATTACTTACTTCTTAAAATACCATCTTTGCTCCGATTTGATTCTCTGAACTTGTTTGTTTTCTGAGGGGAAAGCATTACTATTAACTCTAATCCGTAAGAGCAACAATTGAGTTGAAGAAAACATCTCCCTTAGGGCGGTATAAAGGAAGTAATAGGAGTAGGCTTCAGAATCATACTTCCTTTGCTTCCTATGGCCTCTTCTGCACTCTCACACTGGGAAGATGTACATCATTGGCCTTGGGTGGTCAGGAAAATCCCATGCTGAGTGTGGGAGAAGGGAAAGCACAAGCAAGGCCAACAGTCTCTTCTGGATCTTTATCTGGATGCAATCTTGAACATGGGATATTTCTTCCCAGGCCTCAAATTCCACATGGAAAATGATTTAAAGAAACAAAGTCTGGTTTAAGGTGGCAGATGAGCATGCAGAGAATCCAATAACTCAGAACAAATGCTAAAATTGTCTCCTATGGGGGGTTTGCAAAGATCAGCAGCCATCAGAGATGATAAAACTGAAGGATATGCTCCCTCTGAGCAACAGAGTTTTAGGCTAGATGGCTCCCCGAGTTCCTCCCAATGCTGATATCCAATGATTCCCAGCAAAATACTCATAAATCTTAGGGTTTTGTGTTTAACATATGTAATTTCACACAACATTTAATGAAAATAATGTTTTGATTTAGAAGCCCCATTAAAGAATCTAAGTGGGAAAATGGAAGGCAACAGCCACAACATTCAAACAAGAAGCCTTCTGAAATTGGGTTGAGAAAAATCAAAAAGAGGAACTCCAGGATTTAGAGGAGATATCAAGGACGCTTTTTCTAAACTCCTTATAACTGGGGAGCCAGAGTGTGTCAATTAAACTTCCCCCTGGTGGGCGAAAATGATGAATTTCCTGAAGCAAAACTGTTAAGTGACAATGAATCACTTCTTTGCTGTGCCAAAATTTAATATTTTGTGGCTCGTTGCAGTCTCTGTTTAGTTGTTTTTTGTTTTTTGTTTTGCAGAACAACCCTCTCCAGCTGCTGCTGCTCCTCCTCCTCCTCCATCAACAGGGCTTTAATTTAATCTAATGTAGTTTTAACTTTTTAGCTAAAGTTTCTTTGAAAAGAGTTCTCCAAGCATTTGGTGCCAGGGTCAGTGCAGCAAGCAAAATGCTTGGCTGAGTCTTCAGAGATGAATGATTAGTTGTTCCACTGAAATCAGCAACACTTGCTTCCAAGAAAATATGCTTAAGGTTGGAATATTACAAGGAAAAAATGCAGGTTCAAATCCCAGCACAATTATAAAGCACAACTATTTGTTTACTTATCAAATTTCTGCGCTTCACAGTTGTATTCCTCTGTTGGGTTATCCCCCTCCTAATAATGGGACATAAATATATTTGCTCCCTTAAACTCAGCTAAACACCTAGTCATTGCATGGACAGATCCATATTGTTTCCATAGGAGATGCTTTCTTGGACTCCCTAACCTGATCTATAATCTCAGGTTTGATGGTTGTCTCCCTTCCAATAATTTACCAAAGCTAAATCTGCATTGCTTTTTCCAAGATTGGCCAAAGTCAGTTAGGTGTTATGCTTTATCCACAAATTCCTCCTAAGTTCATTTGACTCTGGAGAGAAATTACACACTGAGGTTTAGCTTAAAAGGGTTAAGATGGCGACACACACGAACACTGATTTGACTTATTAGTCAGCATCTACTTTTGACTGGGGAGACTTTTCAGGCTACTCATAACTATATGAAAATAGCAAGTATCTACGTATAGTTTCTATCCCTTGCTTTCTTCTCAAAGGGCAGAGGGATTGTGGTGAAAGCAAGCCTTCTCATTTATGTTGGAGAACAAAAAGAGAGAAAGACATTCCGTGTTTCTGATCTCACCCAAACTACAGAAATAAGATCTTGCCTTTCTCTCAAACTGTCACGAGTACTCAGGAGACTTGAGGGAGATGAAAGCAGCACTCTCATTTGTGCTGAGATACAGAGGAAATTTTTTAAAAGCCAGCTTTCTTCTTGAGACCAAAGCACAAGGCAGAACCTAGGAGAGGCAAATAATTTTTATTTTATTTTTTTGCTAAAGATACTTGGCCCTGGCAACATAATGAATGGATTTGTAGATGCCTGCTAGGGGAAATCCCCTGTGTTTAAATACCAGCAGTCTAAATCAAGAAGGAGATCCAATTCCATATCCCAGCAATCATAAATAGTAGCTGTTCTAAATTTACACTCTTGCATAGATTACCAATCTGGTTCCGGGTCTGATTCAAGGTATTAGTTATCAATTTTAAAGATCTAAATGGCTTTGGGCCAACTTATTTGCAGCATAATGCTTCCTAGTTGCATCTACCCAGCCCATCAGAGCTGGGAAGCAGGGATTCTATGGTGTGTCCCTCCTCACCCATTAAACAGGGCCATCTAATGCAGAGGTGTCAAACTCATGTTGTCATGGCATCGTAACTTCCCCCCCCCTCGCTAAATCGGGTGTGGGCGTGGCCAGGGTGTGACACATCCGGCCAGCGAATTTGACAGCCCTGATCCAATGCAACTAAGCAGAAGGGCCTTCTCTTAGTGGCTCCCCTCCCCACGTAACATCATCCCCACAGAGATAAGATAGGTCTCTACACCCTGGTACTCTTTCAAAAGGCCTTGAAGACATGGCTTTGCCAGAAGGCTTGGGGACCTCAGGTTAATACACAGCACATCAAGTTGTTTGCTTGATTATTGACACCAGGTGTGTGTGTGTGTATTTATGTTTTTAAGGTTTTATTTCTGTAAGCTGCCCTGAATCATTATGAATGAGTTGGGCAGCTGCATAAATTTTCTTAATATTTTTT
This sequence comes from Grayia smithii, assembly GCA_032468115.1. Classification (NCBI taxonomy): domain Eukaryota; kingdom Metazoa; phylum Chordata; class Lepidosauria; order Squamata; family Grayiidae; genus Grayia; species Grayia smithii. The sequence goes on from JANHFM010006358.1 coordinate 63,821, forward strand.
TTTAAAAATAAAGTAACCTATCAACAGAGTTTTGTAATATGGTACTGCTTTGAGGGTAGAAGGTCAGTCTTTGTGTTTCACCCCTCTTGCTGAGAATTGGTTTTGTGTGCCTTCAGTGGCATCAAATATATAGCCACTTCAGACTGGATCCACCAGGACAAGGTACCATCCCAATCATGCAGCTCTTTATGATTTGGTAGGATGTTCTTATGATAAAAAAAATATAATTCAGGTATTGAAGGAAGATGCTGAAAACCCCAGCTGACATAAATAAAACTAAATATTTTTACTACAGGGAAGATTGGAAAAACACATCTTTTCCTATATAACCCTCCTCCTCTCATTCTGGCAACACTTTCACACCTAAGAGTAAGAACAGATAAATGTTTGTTGGATCTGCAATGCTAAAGTAACAGGACAATGAAACCTATGTAATTGCGACAGCAGATCTGCAGCCTACCGAAAAGGAAAATGCAGGAAGCTTTTGTAACAGCACAAACTTTTCTCCACATAGTGGGAACATGAGGTGTGGGTCAGGAATCTGCCATCTAGTGGATGCTATATATTATACAACAGTAATGCTTATTTACTGAGTCAACGGTTAGTCTTTTTCTTAAAGCAAATGAAACCCTTGTTGTTCAGAAGCAATCCATCTTCTTTGGGTGCCATCTGGTTTAAAAATAGAGCATAAGAGATAAAAGACACTTTCAAATGAAACTCAACTCCTGGTGACAAAAGGAAGAGGTCGATGCAGTTTTCTTCTACCATATTGTCTTTCTTTTTTTTTTTTAACTTCCTCTAATTGAGATTTTCTGGTGGTCTCCCATCCAGCTATTCTCTACAATTAACCCTACTTAATTTTTCTGAGATTAGCCAAGATTGGTCATTTGCTGGTACATCACAATTTCACTAACATTCTTATCTCCACCCATTGTACACGGGAGATAAGAGCTTTTGGGGGGGGGC
>JANHFM010006360.1:0-15376 GCA_032468115.1 Grayia smithii
AAAGCCCTAATAAGCAGGCATATACAAGGAATGAAGGTATTGCTAAGCACATTGATTTGTGCTTGAAATTGTAAGCTTCCCTGAATCTCCAGAGAAGAGCAACATTAAGTTGAAATAAATAAATAAATAAATAAATAAATTATTTAAACTAGTTGTGTTCCTTCTCAGCAAGTGTATTATCAGCAAAATTTCTTATTTCTTATTAATGCAATTTCTAAGCATTTTAATTCTGCTGCAAAAAAGTTCTATTTTTCTATGTTATACTCAGGGTGCAGGATAATTTCATTTGAATTTTCTCCATGTTGCTTACTGTTGGAATTGGAAATGTTAGTTTACATAATATAACAGACAAGGGAATTAAGTTTTACAATTTCCAGGAAAATATTTACAGTCCATAAACCGATATTATTAAAAGTTCAAAGCAACCATAGGTCAACAATATCCAGAAAGCATTTCACCTTCTAGCATGGAAATCCATTCATTCCCGGTACAGAGATGTAGTCCCTTCTGAACAATGTTTAACCAGAATTGGCCACTTTCTGTCTTGGTGCAAGGAGGGCGGGAACCCAAAGTCAGCTTCATATCTGCTTCTGAATATCAACAAAAATCAAATGTGATCAGATCAAAATTTGCTCTGACTTTGTAAGAAATGTTATCATGGTGTAGGTCTACCTATTGCACACCACAAAACCAGAATATATCACTTTACAACATTATTCATATTTAAATAGAAATACACTTTTCAGAGAACACTTTTGCTGTATTTCTACAAACAAATAAAATAACTCTGAATGGAGATATATTTTAAAGAATTAAAATTCAAGTTTTATTAGCTTTTTATGGCTCATCTGCATATTGGGCTGAACCTAGACTTAGCAATGTTTAGATTGTCCTATTGATTTTAGAATATTTACTAGTATAGGTAATACAATGTTTTTCTAGTAACCATTATTAAGAATCTATACAGATCTAAAATAATGGTTATTTTCCTCCTGCTTTGTTTGCTGCTGGCAGTTATAATATTCTCTGATTTAACCAGTTACCTTAACTACTCTAGCTGCTGTAATAACACATCTATTTCAATAATATATATCTTTTGGTCTTCTGACTTTTAGTAAGCAAAAATTAGTTAACATTCAAGTGTATATTTACAAAAAATAAGAGAGAGAGGGAGGGAGGGAGAGAGGGAGAAAGGGAGGGAGAGAATGCATAATTTTCCCACCAGAAGAAGGAGTTTCAGATTCTCCTGAGTAAATGCTAATCTAATTCTTTCTGATATATATATGTCAAGATAACTGATTTTGCACTCAAAAGAAATATGGAACTGATAAATTACAATTAGGATATGAGTGATAATATATTTTTGAACGGTTTTGGATTTTTTATAGATGTGTTTAGTGTTTAGACAGATTATATTTTTGAAAGGTTTTGGATTTTTTAAGGATATGTTTAGTTTTTGGATAGATTAAAATGTGTTAAATTTAAAATATATATATAAAGGTTTTGGAGTTTAATAGATATGATTAGTTTTGGATAGATAATATATGTTAGAGATAAATTAGGTTTGCATTTTTATTTTTATATTTGTATTTGCTCCGGGAAGCCAAGGGGGGGAGGGGGGAGGGGGGGGGAGAAATTGTTAAATTTGTAAATCTTTTCAATAAAAAAAAAAAAAAAAGACTAGAGGCTGGGATGATAGGAAATCTTGTCCTTCCTCTAACGACGTGGACTTCCACCAGTGAAGGGAACGGATCACCGCAGGAGGAACCCACACCTTTGTCTGTGATGTCGCTTGGCCGGAACGCTGAAATGGCAAGAGGAACCACTGCAATTCACGAAGATGTACGCGAGCCCACGGGGTAATGTGGATAGCCGAGACCATCTTTCCCAGCAATGATGATAACATGGCAAGGGAAGCCTCCTGCTGAATCTGAATTACCTGAACCAGGGACCTAATACTCTCCCACTGCTCCCTAGACAGGAAAACCTTGCCCTGGTCTGAATCTATAAGAGCCCCTAAATGAGTGATATGAGTAGAGGGCACCAGGCTGCTCTTGGTGAGATTAATTGAAAACCCATGGGAAGACAAACAGGAACACGTGACCTCGAGATCCCTCAAGGCCTGGGAGCGGGAAGATGACAAGATAAGGATGTCATTGAGGTAACAATGCAACCGAACAGGTAAGGATCTTAAATGAGCCACCAAGGCGGCCAGGACCTTGGTAAAGCACTTGGGAGCCGACGATAACCCAAAAGGCAAGGCCCTATACTGATAATGAGAACCTTTATAACAAAAACGTAAGTACTTTCTGTGATCTAACAAAATGGGGATATGTAAATAAGCCTCTGTGAGGTCAATAGAAGTGAGGAGGTCGCCCCTCCGAATGCTGGCCAGAATAGATTTCAAAGACACCATTTTGAAATGTCGATAGATGACATAGCGGTTAAGCCGCTTCAGGTCTAAGATTGGTCTCCACCCTCCCAAGGATTTAGGTACAAGGAAAAGGAGGGAATAAAACCCTTGTCCCACCTGGTCCTGAGGGACCCTCTGGATAGCCCTACTATCCAGAAGGTGTTGAACAGCCAAATCCATCAGGTGTCACCTAGCCCGGTCACGAGACATGGGACAGCGAATAAAACAACTTGGAGGAGTGGAGACAAATTCCAGGGATAGGCCCGATCTAATAGTATCCCTGACCCATGAGTCCGATGTTAAAAGGTCCCATTGGTCAGCAAACAGAGCCAAATGGCCACCGATGGGACATTCAGACTCTAAGTTAACGCTAGTGCCAGTAGGGACGGCCTCCTCCCCCTCGAAAGGGCCGCCTGCCTGGAGACCCTTTGCCCCGAGCTGGTCTAAATTGAGAACCTCGCTGCCTGTTGGGTTGGAAATACTGAGGGTGAACATAGGGGGCGCCCCAATCTGCACCCCTGGGAAACTGCCTGCGGGAGGAAGACTGAAAGGAATAAGGGGACCTACGATGAGAAGAAGACAGGGTCTTGCGCTTCTCCTTTGGATCCAGAAGGAAAGGTTCCAAGGCCTCACCGAAGAGCTTACTCCCATTGAATGGAGCCGATGCAAGGTTCCACTTCCTGCGGTACTCCGTAGGCCATTGTTTGAGCCAAAGTAAACGTTGTGATACCACTGAGGAGGCCAAGGACTTAGCGGCGAAACAGGCGGCATGTAAGGTGGAATCTGCGGACAACTGAACCGTGGCGATGAGCTTGTTGATGTCCTGCTGTATCTGCATGTCTCCAGCAGGCAACTTGGAACGCAGTTCCTGTAACCACACCAAGGTGGCGCTGAAGGAGTTGAAGAAGGAGGTAGTGGTAGCCGCATGGATAGACCATGCTGCACCCAAATGAGCCTTTTGAAGAGTGGTATCTAAGCGATGGTCCTCGGGTCGCAGTCCTTCCTCCGGATCGCCCATCACTGCTGAATTTGGCAGAAGCGCCACAACTGGACTGTCAACCCGGGAACTTTAATGATGTCAGCCACCTCCGGCGCCACATTGAAGAAATGTCTGTTCAGGTTGGATGTGGAAGGTGCTGAACCAGGAGAAGTCCACTGTTTCTTTAAAATGTTGACAAATAAGCTTGGCATAGGCACAATGTCTTCCGAACGCCGAGGTTCAGCAAATAGAGCGCCCGCCGAGAGAGATGGGGCCATCGCGGTGTCAGAAGGAGGAGGATCTAGCTCACAAGCTAAGATGGCCTTGCGGAGGAGTGATTTAAACACTGCCGGTGGAAAGAGGCCAGTAAAAGACGGTTGTTCCGGCTCCAACTCCTCATCCTCTGACAATCCCAGGTCCAGGAGATCCTCTGCCTCCGACACTTCGGACTGGCAGACGGGATCCGCAGCCACCGGCTTTGGCTCCATAGAAGAATGGGAAGTCGCGACAGAAGCTTCCTGGGCCACCTCTTTCTCTGCGCCACAACCCGAGGAGTGAAGTGTAGACACGAGGGACTGCTGAATAGCACGGGCAAGGATGAGGTGGAAATCGGAGGGCAAGACAGACTGAGACTGAAGGGCTCCCCGTGCAGCAGAAGTAGCCGAAGCCGACGGTTGCTGAACGGGCTCCGCTTGACAACCCCAGATATCCTGATGCGGCATCATCACTGCACAATCCCTAACGGACACCTGGTCAACAGAAGCCTCCGAAGGCGGGGCAGCCAGAACTGTCACCTGAGCCTCCGGGGCTGAATCTCCTGAAATAGTCGAAGGAACTGTGCGACTGGCCTTGTCACAAATCTTTTGTAAGGCACGATCTGTACGCTGCTCGAGCTTGGAAGAGGACGTAGAGGTTGACTTGGACTTACTGTACGGTTTTGAAGCTGGTGCAGACTTGCCGGATGTGTGAACTTTAGGTTGAGAACACTTGGAGCTGGCAGAAATGGATTTGTTATGGTGGTGACCCGAGTCAGAAGACTGCTCTCCATGCTTGGATTTGCTTCGCGCCTTAGGCATGGTGAGACGCTTAGAGCAGACAATAGTGCCACTGAAATAAGCCAGCAATTAAGCAGCCACAATTGAACTAAAGGAGTCTGAATCAGCAGGAAGACAGAATGAAATTGAAGATACTCCTATTTGAGCCAAATATAAGAATACAGATCCAGGCTCAAGGCTGCTATAGGACTGGCTCCTAGATAGGAGAGGCAGTCCTGAAACTGCAGGAGCAAGCTCCTAGGCCGTGGCCTCAGTGGACTGAGGGAGCGCAAGGTGGCCAGAACCTGAGGATGGTTCAACCGCTTGCCCCAATTCACATGCGATGGTAGCGACTGTCTGCTGGTCGCAGGGGCTATAATAAAGCTTAAAGTCTCTGAGTGGTAATATTGGGTCCTGGGCCCAAATTTGCAAGTCACGCAATACAGCTCTTCAAGGCTCCCAATGAATGAATAGGAAAATCCAATAATGCAGGAATAATGGGACCCAGGCACTTCTGATCAGCTGGCTGGCACTGGGGGTCACAATATGTAGAGAATATAAATAAACTCAGTGTCCTAGATCTGTGCAGCGTTGTATAAATCAGATCAGAAGAGGTCCCAATAGGCCACCAGTTGAGCCTCCCTATGACCTAAGGGAAAATGGCCATCCTGAATAATTAGCCTGGAATGACAAGCTGATATCCAGAAATGAAGCAGGGACCCCAGGCAGGTTCAGCACACTCCCCAGGGCTGAAATGCTGTACTTTCAGATCCCCAAAACCCCCACGAGGGCCAAAGTAAGCTAAAATAAAGCCGCTGGCTAAACGCGGCAAAAATAACAATCCAAAATGGCGGGCGTGACTAAAACAGCGCTGCGAACTACCGCCAAAGTAAAAAACGTGGAGGAAACCCCCCGAATCTAAAGGGAACCAGGGGGAGCCCCTACTGAACGAGAAGGGGGGAGAAAAAAACCCCCCAGGACAGGGAAAACCCCCCAGCTTAAAAGGAAACAATCCCTCTCCTTGCTAACAAAAAGGCAGGACAAGAATGAGAATGAAAGGGGGAGAGCTTTTAACACATCAAACACAGGCTATATCAGGAAGATAGAAATTAATAAAATCACAGAAAGGACTAAATAAAAACTCACAACCAGAATAATAGAAGAATACAGCAGAGGAGAAGTCCAAAAACACACCAGTCATGCTGAAGGGACTGAGCGAAAAGCGGATCCAAATAGCAGAGGCGGGGCTTAAATAAAAAATTAAATAGGCTCAGTCCATTAAGCTGAAGAGGGAGCACCACCCATGTCTGGATGATGTCTCCAACCATAACGGAGAACAAGAAGATTTTCATTAGAACTAAAAAAAGATTTTCTTAAATTTCTTTTTAATTTACCATGTGTCTGAATCTGTTTGCTGTTTCTTAGCCCAAAGTAACTTTCAAAGATACAAGTTCCAATAGTGATATTGGATTTTAATAATGCCACACAATATTTTTTCCAGAATCTTTATGTTTCCTATAATATAATTTGCAGTTAAGCACATGAAAAATATCTGCAACAGATAAAGGCTTTACTATTATTTCATCCCTTATAATATATCCAGGGCATACTGTTATCACAATTTCATATTGGTTTCAGTGCCAGATATTTTTTAGGCTGAAAAATAGTTTTAGTCAACCAGGCGTTTGGATAGTTTACAGGGCTTTGGAGCAAATGCTGGTGCTGCCTTTTGTCCAAGCCAGCCGTATCGAGGGGGAGAGGCTGTCTCAAAAGCAACCACCCCTCCCTTCACATTTGGAAAGTTTGCAGGGCTTTAAAGCAAACGCTGGGCCTGCTCTTTGCCCAAGCTAGCAGGCAAACTCCTTGTGTGCCCAATCACACTTGGCGTGTGTATGAGCATTGAGAGTAGTTTGCTGTCATGTAGAACCGTAAATAGGAGGACTACAGAGAAAAGAGGAGAAAACAACAGGACAATGTCCAGTGAATAAAGTGGCATGAGAAAAAAGCTGAAAAACAGCAACCAAGGACATAGCTAACCAAGCCTTTTATTTTATTCAGTGGAATTCAAAACTATAAGAGAACAGGTAAAATGCCTGAAAATATGACACCTGGGCACCTAGGTTAATATAACACGTATAGCTGTGAGAGACAGAAATTATCATTACCTTAATTTAATTAAAAAAAAAAAAAGTTAAAGTATTTTGACCAATGAAATTTCTCCTGTAATAAAAGGTGATCTATCCCACTCCACTAAGAATATACCACACTGTATAATATCTATCTAAAATAAAGTGATGGTTGATACAGAGTACTGAGTTATTATCATGAAATAGGAATCCCTGAGATTTTGTAAAGTTACTTGATTATATTAGGTTGCTCAAAGAAGCTTGCTTTTGGGGCAGCCTCTCCCCCTCGATACCGGCTGGCTTAGGCGAAGGACAGCCCCAGAGTTTGCTCCAGAGCCCTGCAAACTTTTCAAATGCAAAGGGGGGGGGGAGCGCTTGCTTTTGGGGCAGCCTCTCCCCCTTGATACCGGCGTTTGGATAGTTTACAGGGCTTTGGAGCAAACGCTGGGGCTGCCCTTCGCCTAAGCCAGCCGGTATCGAGGGGGAGATAAAATAAAAATAAAAATATTGAATTGTTCTTTAACACTAACTATGCTATCATAGTCAACACAGATGTTATCATAAGGATATACATTTCTTGAATAGATGTATGATTTATTGTGGGCAATACCACAGGCCAGAAAAATCAGAACAAATGAACACACCAAGTTCAAACATACATATCTAGCCAAATGTATTATGGATGTAAAGAAAGATGCACAATAGCCAGAATGGAATGCATATGGCATCTAAATTTAATGGGTCATTCTGCTGGATGCACTTTGTCCTTTTTAATTTGCTCTGAAGTCTCCAAAAACAGAAGGCTGCAAGACAATGCAGAGTACAATCCTAAGCCTAAAAAAGTCAGCAGACAATCAGAATTATTCTTTTTACTTTTTCATAGATGCTCAAAATAAAAAAGAATTAATCCTAATCAAAACATATTTGAAAGGAAAAATAGATTCTGTGCTGAAATATTAAATAAGCTTACTGGTACATGTGCTTTCTGTACATGCTATTTATGGTGATTTTAGAGTTTCAAGCTGTCTATGAAGTTGAATATTCATTGCATTTATATAACTGACTCTCAAATCTGCCCACTTAAATTTATCAGGGCAATCAAACCAATATTTTTCCTACCACTACTTGTATTCTATTTACTTTAAAAAAACAACAACAACTCTTTCCCCAATTTATGAAAATGAAGAAATTGAATCTAATCTTTATATTTATATCTCTATGTAAACCAAGGATGGCTTACCATCTAGGCAATCAAGCAAAATGAATAATAGAATAAATAGCTTTGTCACTGTGCAATGCATTTCTTAATACATTGCCACTTCTCTTCTAAACTTTAGCACCAGATTATTTACCATCATCACTCTCATTTAAACTAATAGCAACATTAATGTTTTTTCCTGCAGTACTGGTTCAAAGATGAATATTCAATAGATAATATAACAATTTAAAGAGGAAATGCAGTAACAGAACACTTCGAATTTTATATTCAAAATAAAACTCACTAAAGATGTCTGAATTGTTCAGTGTAACATTAATACTGCATTTTAATTTCCTTTTCAATGGTAAGAGAGATTAAAATATTATTGGTGTGGATAGATGGTAAGATGTCATTTGTACTTTGGAGTAGGTTAATATTTAAGGAACCAAAATTAATTTAATTCACAGTGATAACATAATTTTTTTTTGTTGAAAGACTACAAACCTGCTTTCATCTTCAAAAAACATTGCTAATGATTTGTGTATTTGCAGTACTATTTGCTATACTTAACACTGTTCCAAAAAGTTAGCAGGTTATTAAACAAAATAAAGAATTATGAGCCGTTTTCATAGCAGTAATGCTTGAGACCAAACTAGTGGACATTAATGCTTGCAAATGCATTAATTTTGGGGAATGTTTTAAAATAATTGCACATATTTTAAAATATAAGTCGCTATGTCAAAATCTTTTGACAACTCTTGTATTAAGTTCATAATAGGTTTTAGGATTTTTCAAAGATACTTACTGTATTAGCAATATGTATTCTAATTACAGCAAATTATTTCACTCAGAATATATGTGGAAAGAGCATGCAGGATGACCTCTACCTTCCCTTTTTTCTTTTCTCCCTCTCCAGAATTTTATGGGAATAAGAATATCTATACACCAACTATAAAAGGCGAACAGCTTTAGCACCTGAGCATGGGTATGAGCATTGAGAGGAGTTTGGTGTCATGCAGAACAGTAAATAGGAGGACTGCAGAGGAAAGAGGAGAAAACAACAGGACAATGTTCAGTGAGTAAAGTGGCATGAGAAAAAAGCTGAAAAACAACAACCAAGGACAAAGCTAACCAAGCCTTTTATTTTATTCAGTGGAGTTCAAATCTATAAGAGAACAGGTAAAATGCTTGAAAATATGACACCTAGGCACCTAGGTTAATACAATACAATAGCTATGAGAGACAGAAATTATCATTACCTTAATTTTTAAAAAAAGTTAAAGTATTTTGACCAGTGAAATTTCTCCTGTAATAAAAGGTGATTTATCCACTCCACTAAGAATCTACCATGCTGTATAATATCTATCTAAAATAAAGTGATGGTTGATATAGAGTACTGAGTTATTACCATGAAATAGGAATCCCTGAGATTTTGTAAAGTTACTTGATTATATTAGGTTGCTCATAGATGCTGCAATTCTTGCAAACTTACTGGAATTAGTTCTTACAGAAGTTTCAGTAAAGCAAACACAATTCAAAAACACTAGAGAATTCCTGGAAGCCTGGTACTCTAACAAACTGGTCATCGAAAAACACATAGACATAAACAACATCTACATACTGTTCAAAAGAGATAATCAATAAGCCAAAAAGGGAACAAAGAGACCCAAACATTATCCTACCAGCAATCAATACCCAGATGAGCACAGATTAACATCAAGATTTACATCTGACTAATAAACTGACTAGTACCTCAATCAAGAAATTGCCAAACAAGCTAACAGTAAGCAGGCTAACCAAAGAACCTCTAAGACCACCCCACCAATACTGACATGCAAGCGACAAAAATATAAATTGAGAGCAAACTCCACTCATTGCTAACACTGATCATGTTACCCAGTTTGGGTAAATGTCTGCAACAAAGCAACCACACCAAGGACCCCTCATTCCAAGGAACTACAAATATTCCTCTTTGATTGACAATAAAATTTACTCCATAAAACCCTTCACAATTGCAGAAAGAGTAAAAATAATGGAAGTTTGATGCTAGATCCTCTATTGATTTGCAGAGTGTATCAGGTTTTTTAAAAACGGATTAAAATAGCATAGGAATAAAATCTATTGCACCATATGCAGCTGAACTCCAAAAGCTATATGAACTATGAGACACTCAATTACACTCTGCAACTGACCATTACTATATACTCAGTTTTTAAACCTAGTATCAAACGCTGTTGAAAATTCATATCCATTTTTTAACTCTAATGAGGTTATATAAATTTCTGAGATCCGGCTTGGTAAATATGCTCATCTTGTGAATATATCCAGCAAATGTGATATGAGGGGGCAGTCGATAATTGTACCTTATAAATGAATCTGTTAAAAGTTTTTGTAATTCATGAACTGTGCACATTGGGATCTAACTTTTTGGGGTCAAAAAACTTGCCCCATGCTTCTTAGGAACAAAAAAAATGTAGATACAGAAGCTGGTGACTTTGAAGGACTGATAAACCCTTTCTTTAAATTGGAACTCAATATTGTTTCAAAATTTGTACTTTGTTGACATAAGGTATTGCTTCTTAACTGGAATTTTAGCCCATGGGATTAATTCAATTACAGTCATGGTCTCTATGTGGGGGGAAGGACTGATATCTCCTTTTTCCTCAAAACCTTTGCAAAATCTGCATATTTGGCTGACAACTACACCTCTGTTGAGGGCTTTTCATGTGGTGGTGCTGACAAGTTAGGGTGAGGAAAATTAGACTCCCTTTATGCCAGTACATAGCAAAGTTATGAAACTTCAATTATGCAAACCTCAAGATGATTGAGACTTGAAGGTTCTGTGACATTTAAAGAGGGAAAATCTCAGTATATTATCTAAATATTAATAACACCAGCACTGTAGCCTACATTATAGGATCTACTGTTAAAGGCTGATCATTCAGAATCTTTATCTGCACAGGAGTAGCAAGGTTCATTGTAGGTATTTACAATGCCTCTATTTTTGTCAAATCTATAAAATTGGTTATAGAATCAATTAAAGCTTTCTGCCTGTGCTTATGCTGGGGCCAAAAGACAATATAATTCAAACGTTTATGATCCAACTGATCTTGAGCTCTTTTTAGAAACATTATCGCTCCACCTTCAAGCTGTTGAGAAGCTGTTGTCATTTCTCTGGATTGACTTTTGGTGTGAAAGGTGATGCTGTCTTGTGGTTTGACTGGTGGGGTTGCACTCTCTGGCTGGACAAACTCTGATAACATGTCCTAGCTCTTTGCAGGAAAAAAAAGGAAAAATACTCCAGCTTTGTCTTTCCTCAGTAGCTATTATTCTGGTGTTCTCCTTATGGCTCTCCCTTTCCTGAATCAGCATGGAAGGCATAAGGGCAGGAAACTATGAAGTGGGAATTAGGGCTGGGCTCATTTGACTGTTCAAGTTCCAACTGTGTCTCTTCCAAGAACACAAAATTGGTAAAATTGTTCCAGATTCCATGAAACTCCTTGCCTAACAAACTCAGACTGGTTGAGTGTCAAACTTTGCCTATCAAGGCAGCTTTATTCCAATCCATATCAGCAATCAATAACTTGAAATCGGCTATATATAGCTTTATTCTTCTGCTACCTTGCTTGAATTGCTCAATTTAGTAGTTGGTTGTTATAATTTGTATTGGGTCCCCAAAATATGCTCTGAAGCTGTCCATAAAATACTGATAATTATCCATGACTGGATCATTGTCTTCTATGATTGGCAATGTCCACTTAGCTGCTAATTCTTTCAAGAAGCTTAGTACAAAGATCACCTTGTGTAATCCATCAGGAATTCTGCAGCCTGGGTTCACATAAATAACTCAAACTGACAGATGAATATTCTCATCTTGTCTGGTTTGTGCTCAAATCCCTCCATCAAATATCCATGTAAGTATATGGATGAAACTAGAAAAGGTATCTTGGGCATTGCTGCGTGGCAGAAACTGCAGGGAGTATTGCTGACATCAGGACGTTCTTAAACTCTGCTGAATCAACTGAAGCATTATGGCGATCAAGGTCCTGACTTCTGTCTCTGTCGCCTCCTGACAATGTAGCAGGGCATCCACCATGCCTGGAGTTGAGCCTCCATCTGCATGTGTGTCTGTGGCTATCCTAGTAAATGTTCTCTTTTATCCAGGTAAGCAATAGGAGTCTGGGGAGATTAATGTCTGGCCCAAGTAATAGATCAACAGATGAAGTGTTACTACTTTATTGTAATTTTTCCTATAATACAGGAATCTCACCAGCAAGCTTGTCATAGACTAGACTAGACTAGACTAGACTAGACTAGACTAGACTAGACTAGACTAGACTAGACTAGACTAGACTAGACTAAACTAGACTGGACTGGACTGGATTGGGCTAGACTGGACTAGAATGGAATAGCATGGAATAGAATGCGGAATAGCAGAGAATAGAATGCAGAATAGCATAGAATGCGGAACGGAATAGAATGTGGAATAGAATAGAATAGAATAGAATGGAATGGAATGGAACAGGAATGGCATGAAATAGAATAACTTTGTCACTTTGAATGTACACTAATCAGTCTACATTAAAATGAAATTTCGTTGCATACAGCTCTGAGGGTCACCATCTCCAATATATACTACATAACCATGACAGAGTAAGTACAAAATTATGCATATTCCCACATATATTATATGACACAGAAAAACAACACAATCTAGTTTGAGATGGCGAGAAAAACCAATCTTGCGAGTTTACCAGACGGATGGCATAGGGAACAAAACTGTTATAGAACCTGATAGTCCTGCTAGAAATACTTCAAAGCCACCTCCCAGAGGGGAGCAACAGAAACAGAGTGTAAAGTGGGTGTTTGGGGTCTCTAACAATGCTTTGAGCTTTAAGCACATAATGGTTATAAGCAGTATCCTAAATAACAGGAACCGAGCTCTTTCTTGGCTGTCCTTAGCATTCTCTGTATGGACTTTCTATCTGAGGCCTTGCTGCCACCAAACTGAATAGTGATGCAGTTTGTTAAAACGCTCTCATCTGTGCCTCTGTAAAAAGTGGCCAGGACAGAAGGAGAAAGAAGTGCTCTCTTCATCTGATGCTGGAAATGCAGATGCTGGTTTGCACACTTCACTAAGGATGATGTGTAGAGAGACCAATTCAGATTGTTAGTTATCTGCAGCCCCAGATACTTAATACTGCTGACCACCTCTACAGATGCATCCTTGATACTGAGTGGAGTATGACTATTCCGCCTCTTTCTAAAATCTACAATGAACTCCTTTGTTTTATCAACATTTAGGACCAGGTTACTTTTATTGCACCAGTCCACCAGCGCCTTCACCTCTTCCCTATAAGCATCTTCATTGTCATCCTCGATAAGACCTGCCACTGGTGTGTCATCCATATATTTCATAATATGATTTGTAGTACATTTAGCATAGCAGTCATGGGTCATCAAGGTGAACAGTAGCGGACTCAAGACAGCCCTGTGGAGAATGTGTACTCAAGGAGATGAAAAGGAGATTTCTTGCAAATCGCACAAATTGGTGCCTATCAAGAAGGAAATAAAATATAAAATTATATAAAGGAGTATTAAAAGCTAATAGGCCAAGTTTGTTCACCAAATGCTGAGTAATTATTGTGTTGAAAGCCAAACTAAAATCAACAAATAGCATTTGCACAAGAGTATTCTTCTCCAGTTGCGCCAAGCTAAGATGAAGCACACAGGAAAGTGCATCATCTATAAAGTGGTTCTTCCAATAGGCAAACCGTAATGAATCAAATGTAGTTCTTTACCAAGCTCTCAAAATGCTTCATCATCATGGAAATGAGTGCAACTGGATGGTAATCATTAAGGCATGCGATTATAGTTTTTTGGGCACTGGTACAATGATTGCAATCTTAAAACATGATGGAACCACGGTTTGATGCAACGAGAGATTGAAGATGTCTGTGAGAATGATGGCCAGGTGGTCAGCACACTCCTTAAGTACTCGCCCAGGGATATTATCAGGACCTGCAGCTTTTCAAGTATTGACTTTCTGGATGACCTTCCGAACAGAAGTGTATCAAACCTGAGCACCTGCTCATCAGGAAGAAAAAGAGTTTTCCTTGCTTGAATATTGTTTGTGGTCTCAAACTGTCCCAAAAACATATTTAGTTTGTTTTGTCAAATCTTGCATGTCAGGGCAGCTGTCTTATAGTCAGTAATAACCCAAATATCTTGTCACATAAGTCTCGGGTCCATAGGATCTTGAAAGAAATTCTGTTCTTTCTGACTATAGACCTGCTTTGCTGTTTTTATATCAGGTCTCAAATCAGCTCTTGCTATTCTAAGTGTTGCAATATTGCCTGATTTGAAAGCAGTGTTTCTCATCTTCAATATCGCACAGACCTTCTGAGAAATCCAAGGTTTCTCATTTGCTCACATAACAATAGTCTTAAGAACACTTGACATCCTCCACTTTTGAATATAAGCAGACAGAATAGAAGCATACTCATTCACATCAGTATGTTGTCCATTCATTGCAGCCTCTTTAAATAAGTTCCAATTCGTGTACCAAAACAATCTTGTAGAGCTTTCATAGCTCCTGCTGGCCACACTCTCACTTGTTTTCTAATTGGCCTCTTTCTAATTAACAAAGACTTATATGCTGGCATAAGCACCACAGAGAGATACTCTGAGGAGACAAAATGCTTTCTCGATGTTAGAGTAAGCTAAATCCAGGGTATTTCCACCTCTAGTAACAAAGCCCACATATTTATGGAAATTAGGGAGGGCTGCTTTCCAGTCAGTCTGATTGAAATCCCGTACCACAATGAAAACCCCCTTTGGGTGGATAGTTTGCAAGTCTTTGATAGTGGTATAAAGAGCACTCAGGGCTTCATTCTTGTTTGCACTGGGGGGAATATACACAATTAAGATGACAATGAATTCTCTTGGAAAATAAAGAGCATACATTTAACAGCCAAACACTCGATATCAGAAAAGCAGTGGCTGGAGATTTCCTTAGCATTGGTGTACCATATCTCATTAATAAAAATACATATACCCCCACCACAAGATTTTCCACTCAAAGCACAGCTTCTTTCCAGATGAAATGTTGAAAAGACCATCATATTGATAGCATTGTCTGCAATTAATGATTTTAACCATATCTCTGTCAGGATTATAGCACAGCACCTCCTTGTACATGGCTAGCTCAAGATTCAGATCATCTTCTCTTGGGAACGGACAGCTAAGATTCCATGAAACTTGGAGGGAAGTCAGATCTGGATCTCTTGTGGCTATGCAACAATTCAAGGCTAATTCCCCACTTGATTTCTCCTTCTTGCCTGGCTAATTAATTTCCCAACAGAAATTAATAGAACTATCACTAAAGAGAACTATGGTTAAACTGACTGCATATTAAAGCTGATGAAATGTGAACATGCAATTTAATATAGATTTTGGTGCTAATATCGCCAAGAGATTAGGTTTTTTTTTTAGAATTTGTCTAGCTGAAAGGGGAACGTTGGTCTTACCTGAATGTTCTTTTTCATCGCGCTGCGGAGGAGTTCAGTCCATGGGTAATAACTCCATCTATTGGCCAATGACTGAGTTTCTTTCCAGAGTATAAAA
>JANHFM010006362.1:3245-13654 GCA_032468115.1 Grayia smithii
TATAAGACGACCCCCCACTTATCTGAAGATTTTAATGGGTTAAAAAGTCGTCTTATACGCCGGAATTTATGGTAGCTCCATTAGAATGTAGGAATATCAAGGCAGCAGGTGAAAACAAAATATTTAGACAATGCTACTGATAAATTTAAATAGACCTGAGAAGGACTCTTCAAATGGTCAGATTCCAAATTTCAAATAACTTTAAAGGTAAACATCCATGCTTTTTGAATAGTTTTCAGAAATGTGTGGTCAGATAGAAAAACTATGTCAGAGCTGACACACTGACAGTCCCACTCCCATGTGTAATCTGGAATTATGTTCAAAGAGCACTTCCTTTGTAGACCATCTTATCCTTTGCTGGAAGAAGCCAGTCTGAACTTTGCCTTTAATTTTTCAGCAATCTCCAAGACCACAAAAGTAATTCAAGTGCATTTCTTTAAGCAATTGAAGTTTTGCAAAATTATATATCTGTTTTGAAAATGTAGAGCCAGTTTACGATAGTGGTTAAGGCATCAGGCTAGAAACTGGGAATCATGAGTTCTAGTTCCACTTTAGGCACAAAGCCAGCTGTATGACCTTGGGCCAGCAGCCTTAGGAAGGAGGCAATGACAAACCACTTCTGAAAAACCTTTCCAAGAAAACTGCAGGAACTGGTTGAGGCAGTCTCCAAGAATCCAACATGACTGAATGGAAGAAGAAAAAAAAGAACTTTAGGTAAAGGACAGACATGGAAATACAAGATATAGAAGAAAAGTCTTGGGAAGCCTCAATAGAATGAATGCAATTTGGTGGAAGCTGGAAAGCCATGGATATCTGGAACTGGAAGATCATGAGTGTAGTCAGTAGGCAACAAACCAATATCAAGGAGACTTGAAACCTAGAATATTTCCAAAGTTTGTTATTGAGAATATAGATAGTGTTCAGTTGCCAGTTGTAAAAAATGGGAAAATATAAAGCCAGAAATGATTTAACATGTTTTAATCTGAATTTGTCTATTGGGCAGGTAAGGAATTAAAATAGAAAACATTTATCAAGAAATATCTTGCTTCTCAATTTTTAATTGTTGAACCTATAAAATCCAAATGTATGTTACTGGTTTGTATAAAAATAGGTCTATAATAAATGATATATTATAACGGTCTGTCTTTTCCATAATTAATAGGTAAGATGTTGGGTATATTTTATCTTTAGATCTCTTCTAACTTTTTTTAACTTAACTATGAGTAGTATTAAACTATGAGTTTAATACTACTCATTAACTATGGAAAAGTAGTTATAAAAGGATTACTAGCCCATAGGAAAGATGTGGCCACATCCAAATACTCTATTGATATTCCTTTCCCTTTTATTAATCTGTCAAAATTAATAAAATATATTTTTAAAAGAGCAAATAAAGTAAAAAAAAATAGTTTCCTATGACCATTAGTTTCATCAGAGATTCCATATAAAAGTTCTTTTTGCCAATTCAATTCAACAGTAAGACAACAAAGAGAAATTGGAGATCTTAAATTGCAATCTCAAGCCCTTGAGAAAGCATTCCAGGGTTCAAACAACAGAACGGAAGTTAGAAACAGAGACAGAGCTTCAATCTTTGAGTCCTTTCCCACCTAATATTAGAGTTCTGATGGTGAAAGAAAGAAAAATGGGGAAAATGGGGTTTTTTAGGCACAGGACAGGAGAGTCCTCTCATTTTCTGTCATATCTCCAAGAAGAGGGACCATTTAAATCAGTCCTTGAGCTATTCTGGATAGTTTTCCTCTTTAGAAAGTGAAACTACTTCTTTTTAAAACGGTTAGGAAGAGTTGCAAACATTATTAGAAGAGAATATACAGTATGTAACTCAGAATTGAATGGCGGGGGGGGGTCCTTTGGTGCTCCCTGAGCTTGGTTATTTTTGTGCAGATGTTTAATTACTGGGCTAGGTAACATCTTTGGTGATAGAGTGGAGTGGAATTGTTGGTGTGGTGAGGGGTAATGTGTGCTCCTTGGTAGTTCCTTGATTAGGGTATTGTTTACTGCTTGATTGATTATCTGGTGTTAACTTTGGTGTTAATCTCTGCTCGTCTGGGTGTGGATGCAAATATATCTTCATTTTCCCTTCTTCCATTAGCTGGGCCCTAGACTCCTCATCTCCTCTTTGGGAATGCTGAGAGAAATGAATGAGATTGCCTATACACACCCTTCTTCTTATTATTTTTTTCTGGAAAAGTCTTCCATTGCTTAATCCAGTGGTTCTCAACCTTCCTAATGCCGCGACCCTTTAATACAATTCCACATGTTGTGGTGACCCCCAACTGTAAAATTATTTTCATTGCTACTTCATAACTGTAATTTTGCTACTATTATGAATTGTAATGAAAGCACCTGAAGGCAGGTGTTTCCTCGACCTTTCTCACAAGCGCAATGGCCCACATTTAACAAAAATCAGAGTCTATGGTGCCTACTTGGAAATAGGACCTATTAGACTCGCCTGGAGATGGATAGAGGAGCAGTGTTTTGGTTCCTAAGACCATCGGAAATATGTGTTTTCCGATGGTCTTAGGCGACCCCTATGAAAGGGTCGTTTGACCCCCAAAGGGGTCCCGACCCACAGGTTGAGAACCACTACTCTAAGATGATGCTAATTGGCAGGTCTTAACCTTCTTCCAAAGAAGGGGGGCTTTTTCCACATTCCTGATACAGTTTGTAAATCATCCTTAGCAAGTTAAATACATATCAGTCACTGAAAAGAACCAAGTTAATTGATGTCTGTGTGCATATGCTATTTGTCTGAAAAATTGAAAGATGGATGAGTAAAAGATAAGGTAAAGATTTGGGATGGGATCCCAAATTAGATTTAAGCAATTAGATTATCTTTCCAGCAGGTTTGCAGAGAAATCTATTAAAATGCCAACTTCCTTGGCCACCCAAAGCACATTCAGAGGCTCCTTAGTCATTGTCCCTTTGTGTCATCTTGCCTGATCTCAAGACAAAAACCATATGCCGTTCGTTAAATAAGTAATTTACCAGCCAGGATCAGCTATTCTTTCAGTTCCTTGTGGGTCTGTCAACAATCATTAGAACTCAGGACATAACTTTGCTTCCCTGTATGTTTTTCTTGTTATCACTCATGTATTTCCTTTAATGCAATAGATTCCACTAATATTGCTGCATTGGCTGTCAAAAGAGATGCAGCAGATTCAGGTTCCCAGATGTTATTTGAAAAGCAGAGATTTCTATGTCCTTTGGAAATCTGTAGCCCAAATCTTTATAGATCTTCTCAGAAATAATTTGTTTTTCTCTGAATAAAAAATAAATGGGTAGAAGTTAACATGAAAACTTGTGATTTAATGTAACATACATCAGGTTCTATGAGTAAAACAAAATTCCTTAACGAAGCCCAGTGCAGGCCACAAAGTAGTCCATATGAATCAAGCACAAAAAGAAGGATTATTATTAACTGTGCAGTCTGGTAGGAAAGTGTATTAAATAATATAAAATCCTTCTCTGGTGCCTGAGCTGATGTGAAAGCAGAAAGGAAGAGCTACATCATGACCATTGTTATTATTAGCGGCCCAGGATGAAGATCACTGAAGGTTATAGAGTATATAACAGGGGTGAAATCCAGCAGGTTCTAACAGGTTCTGGAGAACCCGTAGCGGAAATTTTGAGCAGTTCAGAGAACTGGCAAATACCACCTCTGGCTCGCCCCAGAGTGGGGTGGGAATGGAGATTTTGCAATATCCTTCCCCTGCCATACCCACCAAGCCCACAGAACTGGTAAGGAAAAATTTTGAATTTTACCCCGGTATATAACACTGGGGGACGTGGTGGCTCAGTGGCTTAGACGCTGAGCTTGTCGATCAAAATTTCGCAGTTCAGCGGTTCGAATCCCTAGTGCCATGTAACAGGGTGAGCTCCCGTTCCTTGTCCAAGCTTCTGCCAACCTAGCAGTTCAAAAGCACGTAAAAAATGCAAGTAGAAAAATAGGAACCACCTTTGGTGGGAAGGTAAACAGCGTTCCGTGCGCCTTTGGTGTTTAGTCATGCCGGCCACATGACTACGGAGACGTCTCTGGACAGCGCTGCCTCTTTGGCTTTGAAACGGAGATGAGCACCGCCCCCTAGAGTTGGGAACGACTAGCACATATGTGCGAGGGGAACCTTTAAGAGGCCAGATTGGGGCTGCCACAGAGAAGAAAGGGTTGTCCTATTCTCCAAAGCATCTGAAAGCAGAACAAAAAACAATGGATGGAAACTAATCAAGGAGACATCTGATCTAAAAGAAATGTCCTGACAGTCAATCAATAGAATGACTTGTCTCCAGAAGTTGTGGGTGCTCCATCAGTGGAGTTTTTAAAGAAGAGACTAGACAGCCATTTGTCCAGAATGGTATCAGTTGTCCTGCTTGGGCAAAGGGTTGAAAAAAAAACTCTCAGGTGTATCTGTGGCATCCTGATCCAACTCATTCAATAATCAGGCAATAATCTTATTTACTTCAATGCGGCATTCCTTCGACCCAAAATCCCTGAGACAGATTTGAGATGCCCAGTGGTGGGTTGCTCCCGGTTCAGGCCGGTTCGCGCGATCCGGTAGCGGTGACGGTATGATGTCACCGAACTGGTTCTCCGCGACCGGGAGCTGTGCCCACCACCCGCCTGTACTTACTTTTTTTTCCTGTTTTTCTGCT
Organism: Grayia smithii; assembly: GCA_032468115.1. Classification (NCBI taxonomy): domain Eukaryota; kingdom Metazoa; phylum Chordata; class Lepidosauria; order Squamata; family Grayiidae; genus Grayia; species Grayia smithii. Next base: position 7,914 of record JANHFM010006362.1, read on the forward strand.
CTGTGCATGCGCAGAGTGCTTGTTTTGAGCTTTTTTTCTGTTTCTTTAGTAACTGCACACGCACAGAGCGCATGCTTTCCAAGTGTGTGAGCGAAGCGAGTGCACGAGCCAACGCACAAGCTTTGCGCGTGCATGAAGAGAACCGGTAGTAAAGGTAAGTAGTACCCACCCCGGAGATGCCTTATCTAAAATAAAACCCAAAAGGCTTAGACATTGCAGACTTCCAATATTTGATCCCTTGAGGTGTCATCTTTCAGGTTTCCTCACCTCATCCCAATATTTAACAGCTTTCCACACAATAATACTAGGCTATTTGACCCAGGTTATCTTCCCAGTGAATAAAAGATTGCATCTGAGGTACAGAGATGGCATGGTCCATAATCCCAACGAAGCTTCACTTGCTTAGTTCTCTAAAGCATCTGAAGACAGAAGAAGAAGCAACAGATGGAAACTAATCAAGGAGAGAACCCAGTGGTGGGATCCTGCCGGTTTAACAACCGGTTCGGTGATCGCGCGTGTGCACCATTTTACGAAAACTTACCTTACGCGTTACTGCTGTGGAGTAACACAGCTGAGGTGCGGCAATCTGCTCTGCCACACGAATCAGCTGAGAAAATATAGGTCAGTAAACCACAGGGGCGGGCAGGAGTGACCTGATCATCAGAGTGAACCGGTTGGCTCCCAGCTGATCGTCGGAGCTACCAGTTCGCCCGAACCGGTCCGAACCAGTAGAATCCCACCTGTGAGAGAATCAACCTACAACTATATATATAATAGCACTGAGGTGGTGGCTAAGATATCTCTTTCAGAGGACTTAATCAGTGCAGAGTGCGTGTTTGCTAGGAATTCAGAAGACAGAAAAGATATAGAAATGACCTGCAATTTTATTTTTATTTTTTTCATTTTCCTTTTGGCAGTGAAACTAGTGAAGAGCGTGCTGTTCTTCTAGCTTCTAAGTTTGAGGTCTTCATTGCAGCCGCAAATTGGAGAAAGGAACGAAAGTCTGGTTGAGACGCATCCAGGATTAGCCTGACATTGTCCCACAAGGTGTGAAATTTTCCATCTTCCCTGTGCTTCCCTGACCACAGCTGGCAAATTCCAGTCCTCCTAAACGGATCATAAACCGCAAATCCTTTGTGAGGAAAAACCCGTACTCTGTTTATATGGCACGTCTGTATTCAAGGGATTAAAATAAACTATTTATTCCTTCATCCCGGACAAATCACATTATCCAGAAACTCCAAGGAGCAAGAGATTTTTGTTTTCAAAATAAACACTGGGCAGTTTTTTCCTCCCTCTAGCAGGAACCCACGCAGTGTGGAATAAATGCTTCGGACTACACCAGGAGCACAGAATGTACACAGCGGAACTGACATTCATAATCTATTCAGAAGTCCAAGATAAATGGAAGGATTATGAACATACCCTTCCTTAACCAATGCCGCTCTTCTTTTGCTGTTCTTCCGTGACTTAATTTCTTTCCCCCTTCAAATGGCTAGTGATTTCCAAGGCCCCGATGCCAATGGAAAACCATGTACCCAAGTTCAATCCTTCCAGAAAATGAGATGATTTCCAGAAGGATTCCACAACCAATTTGGCCCTTTGATCAGATTAGAAGCTATCCTTTCGGTGAGATCATTCTTCCCATCATAAATAGAATAGAATAGAATAGAATTCTTTATTGGCCAAGTGAATTTGTCTTGGTGCATACTCTCTCGGTGTACATAAAAGATACATTTGGCATGAGTCATAGGGTACAACACCTAATGATAGTCATAGGGAACAAATAAGCAATTGAATCATATTAGGAAACAGTCAGTAAAAATCTTATAGGGAATAGGGAAGAAAGCCCAGGGAGTGCGTCTTAGCCTTTGACTTTGTGTTTACAAAGAATTCTGAATTGCCTTCAGGGCTCACTCACACTCTGCCTGAATTGGTGAGATCCTGAAATGGCCCTGATGCTGATCAAATGACTTTTGTGGATTTTTTTAAAAAAATGTGTTTGATATGTTTATTGTTTTACACTTTTTTGGGGTGACACACTGCCCAGAGCCTCTTCTTGTGAGATAGGCATCCATATAAATTTGCTAAATAAAAAATAAGTTTATTAAATGAGTAAATAAATGTTACCATTTCCACAAGTTTATTAAATGAGTAAATAAATGTTACCATTTCCACAAATTTCATCATTTTTACAATCCATTCCTCCATTGATGGTATTTCAGTATTTTTTCATCTTTGAACATAACTGCATGAGCAAAGCCAATCATCTGTAAATATTTCTTTTATATACTTCTTTTTTGATGTTCACCCTAGCAATTCTCTTCTAATTAGTTATCATGTCAGTAAAAACAGTTCTGGTTTCATTTGAATGCCAATTTTTGTAATTCTTTGTATCATTATATGTATTTATTTCAAATATTCTTTTGTTTTTTCTCTAGTCCACTATGCATAGTAAAATGACTTCATATTTTCCACATTTGCAACAGTGATTGGAAGTACCTTAATATATCTTAGCTAAAAAAAAAATCGTGTCATTTACTAACAATACATCATCTTGTAAAAATTATATCTCAAATTATAACACAATGTGAATTTAAATTCCTTTTGCCAAATTCTGTTCCATTGGTCCATCTGCATATTAAGATCTCAGCTCATTTTTACCATGTACTCTTTAACTTGTTCTTTTGTTTCAAATCTCATCAAAAGTGTATACATTTTACTAGGCATATGTTTATTTGTACACAATTCAGCTTCAAATTCAACTTTATTTTTTTCAATTTCTATTATATTATGTTACATTACGTCACGTCACATCATGTCACGTCACGTTAGCAGTGTTCCAATATCTAAGGGGCTGCTACAAAGAAGAGGTAGTCAACTTGTTCTCCAAAGCACCTGAAGGCAGAATAAGAAGCAATAGATGGAAACTAATGAGAGAACTAACTTAGAACTAAAGAGAAATTTCCTGACAGTTAGAACAATTAATTAATGGAATGATTTGGCTCCAGAAGTTGTGGATGCTCCAACACTGGAGGTTTTTAAGAAGAGGCATTTGTCTGAAATGTATAGGGTTTCTTGCCTGAGCAGGGGATTGGACTACAAGACCTCCGAGGTTCCTTCCAACTCTGTCACTTAATTACTTCACATCTTAAAAATGATGAGGATCCCTCACTGGGTGGTTTAAATACTCTGCTACTTGGACGATCTTTAGCTTTTAAAAATTATAGTATTGTAGTATTCCAAAGGTGCACTAGACAGTGGAGATTTGAGCAAACCCACTGTCCTTAAACAGGCTCTGATTAAGGCTGTGAGCTTGGTATTTTATCTGTAGCTTCTGACACTCTACTCACAAGTCACCTGCAGGGTCCTTTTCAGGTCCCATAGGTCTCCTCATGAAGAACTATCTTTCAAACCATAGGTTTTTCCAAGACCAAGATCAAGACCAGACCAAGATCTCTTGGTTTTTCCTTGTCTGGAGAAGCTTCACTGGTCCAGACTTGCCACCTGATCAGCTGTCTCTTCTTCAACATCCTCTATGCTGTTCAGAGACTTCCTCCACATGGAAGTCTATGTCACAATCAGTTTTCAATGAGCAAACCTCATAGTTTGTGCACTGAATGCTCAGTTGCCATCGAAACTAATGAAATGAGGAGGGATCTTTTTAAAAAATCAATTTAGGAGGCCACAAAATGTGTATCCTTTTGTTGGTATATTATTATAACTCATAGTTCAGAAACTCAAGGTGGTATGCTATGCTGATATTTTGATAGTTGAAAACACTAATAATATGCAAGCTCTAGTAATGAAAATCAAGGAGTCCAGTAAAAAACCTGGACTACGATTAAATATAAAAAAGACCAAAATAATGACAACAGGTACATCAATTCACTTAAAAGTGAAAATAACGATGCAGAAGTTGTAAATAACTTCTGCCTATTAAGATTAATTATCAATAGTAAAGGAATTATCAGCAGCCAAGAAATTTGCTATACTAGAGTAGGGATGAAGGCCTTGGAAGGAATATTTAGATAGCATGACATGTTTATACCTACAAAGATCAGAATCATACAGTCAAGTGGTTTTTCCTGTGACATTCAATGGAAGCAAAAATGTGAAGAAGCAAGATAGAATGAATATCGATGCTTTTGAATTTTGATGCTGGGGAAGACTTTTGAGAATACTATGGATAGCCAAACAAATAAACCAGGAGTTTCAAACTCAATTTCATTGAGGGCTGCATCAGGGTTGTGTTTGACATTGGGGGGTGCATGGTCAGGGTGAGTGTGGCCAGCTTGACATCAGTTTTTGACCACAATGCCGTCCTACAGCCCTCTGCCAGTGAAAATGGAGCTGGGGGGGGCACGTGCGGCCCTCCTGAGCTCCGTTTTAAACTACAATGGTGTCCTGCATCCCTCTGCCTGCGAAAAGAGCTTGGGGGCCTGCATGTGGTTTCCCTGAGCTCCATTTTCACTGGCAGAGGCACCGCGGGCCAGTTCTTTGCTGTTTCCAGGGCGGCTCCATGGGCCAGATCTAAGCACCCCATGAGCCAGATCCATGGGCCTTGAGTTTGACAGCTCTGAAATAAATTGATCCTAGAACAAATTAGTCCAGTGTTTTCTCTCTAAATACAAATGAACCGGCTTAAATTATCGTATTACGTGAAGATTTAGCTCTCTGGAAAAGTCTACTAGTGGGAAGAGTGGAAGGAAAGAGAGGAACAGTAACAGGATAGATGGAATGGATTATAGTGAACATAAATTAATTCTTTAAAATCTGGAAGGGCTAGTTTGGAGACAGATTACACTGGAGAAGAGTATCTGTATGGTCACTAAGAGTCAATACCAGGTTGATAGCCTATAATCTATCAAGTCATTGGAACCATGATAAAAAACACAATCTATAATTCAAAATTGACTTATTACAAAGAGAAATCTGAAACTTCTGTTTTAATTTGTTAGTCACATGCAAATTTGTAATTAATACTAAAGGAAATATTACAGACAGAAGTTCCAAAGGGTCTTAGTAGAAAGAAACAGTAATAATTTTAAATTTTGGGTAGATCTCAAGATGGTATGGATAAGTAAGAAAATTGGAGGCTCTGCTGTGCTAAAATCACAAATGGATCTGGCCGGATTGAGTTTGTAATTAGATAATAGATCTCAGAGTCAATAAAGCAGGCTTAAATACACAGAAATGAAAAAACAAAACAAAACACTGCTTTAGGACAATGCTAACTAGGCATTTACCTTTGTCTATCAAGGTAAAAGTTGCTGTCCAAACCTCCTTTCAGATTCAGTTTTACCCAGTATTTACTTTTGGTTTTCTGGAAATTCCCCACTTTAATCTGAGACTGAAAGGATAATAGTGTTTACTTTTCTCTTTTCATGACTACAGCCCACAGGACAATTTATTTATTATTTTTCTTCTCCCAGTCCTAACAGAACAAAGGCTTTTTAAAAACCTATACATGAAGGAATTGAGGACAATCTTGGTTTTCTTTGTGAACAGGAACATTGTAAAAGAAAATATCCTTTCCCTGGGAAGTCTGATACTCTCAATCCAATCCAATCAATCAATCTCAATTCATGATACTCTCAATCTTACACAGGAAAAGACCCGAATACGCCAAGACTTGCATACCTATACCTGTGAAAATCTATGATATATCTATATCTATATCTATATCTATATCTATATCTATATCTATATCTATATCTATATCTATATCTATATCTATA
>JANHFM010006362.1:14933-26364 GCA_032468115.1 Grayia smithii
TTTTACAAAATCAGCTTATTGCCCCCAACAATCTGGGTCCTCAGTTTACCTACCTCAAAAGGATGGAAGTCTGAGTCAACATTTACTTTTGTTATTTCATATTATCTATTCCTAGTATCATATAATATAGTAATTTAAAACATAAACAGCATCCTTGAATGGAAATAAAAGAAAAAGTTGAATATCATCAGCCTCTATCAAATCCTCAATTTCAGATTACTTTTCAGTCTAAGACATTGAAGATCCTTTTTTAGTTTTCAGCCTTAAGTACCCCCTGCTAGTGGTTTTCATAACACAAGAGCTTTCCAATCTACTACAGGTAGTCCTCAACTTACGACCACAATTGAGCCCAAAATTTTTGTTGCTAAGTGAGATATTTGTTAAATGAATTTTATTCCATTTTAAGACTTTTCTTGCCGCAGTTGTTAAGTGAATCAGTGTAGTTACTAACTTAGTAATATGGTTGCTAAGTGAATCTGGCTTCCCCATTGTTTTTACTTGTGAGAAAGTTGCAAAAGGTGATCACATGACCCCAGGATACTGCAACTATCATATATATGAGTCAGATGCCAAGAGCCCACATTTTAATGACGTGACCATAGGGATGGTGTAACAGTCGTAAGTGTGAAAAACTATCATAAATCATTTTTTTCAGTACCAGTATATTTTCTATGGAAAGAATTTCTTATAATACTTTCTGCCTTTACATGCCCATTCAGACATTGATATCAGTCTGAAACAGATCAGATATGTCCAGGTTCATTTGAGAACCTGGATATATTTCTTTAGAAAGATCCAGTTCAATTATAGGGACTAGAAGACCTCCAAGGTCCCTTCCAATCCTATTAATTGTCCACTAGGACTCCAAGATCCCTATCACAGTTACTGCTCTTAAGCCAGGTTTCACCTAATTACTATGTGAACTTTTGGTTTTTCTTGCCTAAGTGTAAGACTTTACTTTTCTCTATGTTGATTTTCATGTTGTTGGATAGGGATCATTTTTCAAGTCTGTCAAGATTTTTTTGGATCCTGAGCTTATCTTCTGAGGTGTTGGCTGTTCCTGCCAGCTTAGTGTTATCTGCATATTTCATGCTCTGCCCTCTGATGCTTTGCAAAATAAATTGACCCCTTCCTCTTTGTGGCAGCCTCTCAAATACTGGTATACTGCTATCATCTCCCCTAGTCTTTCTTTTCTCTTGACTAGCGATACCCAATTCCTGCAACTGTTCTTCATATGTTTTTGTGTCCAGGCCCTTAATCATCTTAATTGCTCTTCTTTCCACTTTTTTCAAAGATTCAACATCTTTTTTGTAATTGGTGAACAAAACTGAATGTACCATGTTTCCCTGAAAATAAGACCCAGTCTTATTTTCTTTTGGGCTTGAAAATAAGCAGTTGGGCTTATTTTGGGGGAAGTCTTATTTTTTTGAAGTGCAGGAGGTGGCAAGCATGGGGGCCAATGGGAGTGGGAGCTAGTTACCACTGGTCCTGCCCTCTCTGTCCCACTGCAGCTGCAATGGGCCAAGCTCTCATCATACCCTGGCCTCCACACTCACTGCCTGCTGGCCCAGATGTTGCCGGGGCACTTCTTGGCTGTGGTAGGGGCCATGATGGCCGCCAAGCAGCTGCCCATGCTGCTGCTGGCTTCATGGGGGCTCTTCACCCTCCTGGCAGGGCAGGTGGAGGCTGGAGTGTGCTGAGAGTTTGGCCCCAATTGAGGCCGCAGGCAAGCAGACAGTGAGGTAGAGAGGACAGGGCCGGTGGTAGCTGCCCAAACACTTTTCGCCCAGAGAGAGATGAAGCTTTGTGTGCTTCCAAAGGGGATGCTTTGAAATGGAGTTAATTGCTCCATTTCAAACCATCCCCTTTGCAAGCACACAAAGCTTTGAGTCTCTGTCATTTCTCCATCCAGGCAAAAAGTGTCTTGTTGTCTATGGGGTGCTTGGGAATGGAGTGATTTTCTCCATATGAAGAACAGCAATTAAGACAATTAAGGACAGAGGGAACCACTGGTTTTAAAGAGGGGCCAAAGAGGCCATCTAGGTCAAAAATGAACAGTCTTCTCTTAACAGAGAGGGAGGGATACAACATCATGTATCTCCAATCTACAACACAGTTCTTTCAACAGAAGGCTCCATACCCATTTGCACCACTCAGGTGACCCTGATGACACAGATAAACCTCCAGGTGACCTTAATGACCCACTAAAAGAATGCAAATGACCAGCTGTCTGCAAGGAGTATAAATCCTTCTATTCCCCACCATCCAGTCAAAGCTGAAGAAGCTTGGATGAGAAATGAAACATCTTCAAAGAATAACCAGAAAGTCCAGTTTCCTCTTGAAAAAAGGACCTTTGGAATAACCATGACCTGGATGACTGAGAATCTCCATAGACATTGATGACTCACATCAAGACATATCACAAGACCCTCACTTGACACACCCACACGTGAAGCCCTTATAAACAGAAGGGCACTGACACTGACATCCCCTAAACTCAAGGGTGAAATGCTACCAGATTGGGCCAGATCAGCCGATCTGGTAGCAGAGACTGGGGCTGGTTCAATGATCCAGTAGCGATCACTGGCTGGCCAGCCCATGAACCTCCGCACCCGAGGGACCCATTCCCACTGCGCAGGGTGGGGCTGTCATTCCCACCCTGCGCAGTGCCACCTGCAGATGGGCCAAGGTAGCGCGCCTGCGCCCAGCCGCCCTCAGCCTGCTCCTCTGGCCAGGAAAGCCATTCCGGGGCCTGAAAGGGGAGGCCCAGCCTGCCAGTCCATGTGCCCAACCTGCCTCTGCACCTGAACGCCATCGCCATCACCCTCCTCCTCCTCCTGCTCACGCGTGCACAGAAGCACCAGGCCTGGCTGGGTCAGTCCTACTGTTTTGTAGGGAAGCAGGTGAGAGGCGCTTCTGCCAGGGAGGGTGTGGCTTAGTCCTCCATGGGAGCTGGCCCGCACAGGGGAGGTGCCCAGGCGGGCTGGAGGAGCTCCCAGGCAGTCCCGCTGGGCCTTCTGGCTGCGCTGGGACTTTCCTGCTTGGCGCACCCAGCAGGTGCAGATGGAGCCGCCTCTCCCATGGAAGCTCCCACGGCCTTTCCTGGCTGGGCTCCCCGTTGGCCGCCTGTGGCCCGGCGCCTTCCCTGGAGCCGTGGGGGAATTGGGGGGCCTATTGGCAAGGAAGCACTGCAGTCGCTCAGTGAGGGCAGACTTAGCGGGGGCTGCATTGGCCCACTGAGTCTGCCCTGGCTGAGCGATTGCACTGCTTCCTCGGCAACAGGTGCGCTGCAGCCCACTTCACCTCCATGATTCTTTTCCTTTAAATTAAAAACTTCTTTAATTTTTTTTCCTATTGGGTTCTGTGGGTGTGGCTTGGTGGGATTGGGGGTCAGGCGTGGCTCTGAGTGATGTCAACTTAGTCACTCCCACTGTCACAGGAAAAAAACCCCACCAAGCCACGCCCACAGAACCGGTAGGGAAAATTTTTAGATTTCACTCCTGCCTAAACTCCACTAAGATTTACCTAACCTGGTAACAAAATTCTTGGAAACCAATCTACAAGTTCAGAGAATGAACCCTCATCCTCATCCTACACCCGAGCTACAGATATTCGCCCCATTGCGATACTTTCTAAGGCATCGTAGCATGAAATTCTTAAAAATAATTAAGTTGGCCTAATCCAGATTGGAGCAAAGTAAGTGGTATTTCCCCCACTGAAGTTATGGATAAGTTATAATTAGAAACAAAAAGGTGGACTAAGGAATTAAATCAGACATTCCTTTATACACATGCAGGCCAAAATGTCAAGATCAATACTATAAATACTAAGATGTATAATTCATACGAATCTAATGAGAATATAATCATTCTGTGTTCATCCATACTGAAAATATTTTAAGAGGGAAGTTCTTTATTGTAAGAATTCATTGTGAAATCCCCTAATAATGACACAAATGCTTCCTATATTTATCCATATGTATGACTTTGCCTTTCTCTCATCTCTAGTCCACAGCTAAAACAGCTTGATGTCATCCTCAGCTTTTTTACTGTTAAAGTTGGGTTTTCCTTTTTGGCTGTTCTATAGTAATGTCTGTCTTTTTCTCCTCGTATAAGACATAATCTACCACATTACATGAACACATGGACACTGCCCTCCATGGGCATTTGGCTTCAATTGTAGGAAATACTTGCCATTGTTTCTACAGAGGTAGTTTCCTATGTAATGCCTCTCAGGACTGACGCTATTATTCCTGACAGCCCAATTTTCAGTCTTTATGCAAACAAGCAATTCTTTTTTTTTTATTAAAAGTATATCCTTTATTTAGACAGTTAAAAATAAAATGAATATTATACATAAAGAAAAAACATAAATCTAACAAACAAGTGTTTATAAATATATCTATCCTATTTTAAAAGTAAAAAAGAAAAAAAAAAGAAGAAATAGAAGAAAGAAAAAAGAAAAGAAAGAGAAAGAGAAAGAAAGAAAAAGAAAGAAAAGAAAAGAGATATAGATGACTATAACATCATCTGAATATTATATACATTTAGATAGCTAAGTTTGACAGTTATACATATAACTGTTTCTTTCTGAAGTGCTCTTGACACTTCATCTGCAGCATATTGTCATATGACATCTTCTCTTTTGTCTGGTTTAAGTTTTTTTTTTCACATCAACTCTAATCTTTAACCTTTTACATAGTTATATTGTCTTGATTTAAATTAGTTTAATTCAGTTCAGTTTTTTATTTTCTAACCAATTGAACCACTTGTTCCAGATATTTGCTTTTCCATTATCATTGTTTGTGTTCATTTTGTTGGCTAGTGAATCCATTTCTACGCATTCGAACATCTTATAAATGATTGTCTCTGCCGGTGGGATATTTGATTGTTTCCAAGCCTTTGCCAAAACTATCCTCGCAGCAGTGCAAATATGCATTAATAAATATCGGTCCTCTGTTTTAAGTTTTCCCGGGGTGATTCCTAACAAATATATTTCTGGGGAAAAGCCTCTTTCTGTCACATGTCACACTGCACTTTGGATAAACTAGATAAGCTGTAAGCAAAACAATATATGGAGACAAATTATCAAAAATCGCAGTGTCCAAAAGCCAATTCAGCCTATTATATAACTTAATATGACAAAATTAATTATCAAGATAATTTCAAATAGCTTTATTGAAATGAATCCAGTGATTTTTCAGGGACTAAAAAAATAGCAAAATCTCTTCTCATGCAGCATATGTTAACCTGTTCATCGGTTCAAGACTATCGAACCTATTTATCCATGGTTACTGAAGTTGCCACCATGACGAAGCCACCTGATAGAATACAGTAAGCAAACTGTTAAGAGTCTTCATGCATTTCTCATTTCATTAAATATATATTCAGTGGTTTCAATGTGTAGTTGTGGAATCATCAAATAATATCCTTAGATCTTGGCTTAAGCCAATGTCTTCAACCTAATAATCTGTTACATCAGTTATGGCTCCATAACTGATGAATAGTACCTTATTAATGTGTTGGATAACCTAGCTTATGTTATCTGAATAATACTGGACAATATATATATAAGCACAATGGATTAAAAGATGATATCAATCTTTTAATCCATCTCATGGCCTTTAAGGATGTTGGATTTCACTTCTTACGCTTCCTGGGTAGCTTAGCCATATAGTAGTTGATGATTATGTTAGTTGAAACTCAACACAACTTGACAGCAACAAGTGAGTGAAGGTTAAGCTATGCTGAATATATTCCTATACATTCCCTGGTTTTGTATACTTTATTTAACACTCAACCTTTAGTATACTTTCATGATGAAAGAAGTACTTAACTGTTTCAAAAAATAATTATTTGGATTAAAAACCTGTATTACTTTGGATATTGCAGAATACTAGAATTAGAGTTTCAAGAGCATGCAGGTGAGAGCAGAAACATTTCCTCCTTGGATGGCCTTACCAGCTGGTGCAGTTCACCTGTTGTTTGCTCAGCAGCCAGTATAACCCTTGAAAGAAGGAGAACAAAGCAAGAGAGGATTGTTTCACTATGTAAACCAAGAAACAAAACATGAATTTCCACCAATGCTCTTGAGCACACTATACAGTTGAACAGTTTATGCAACTAATTTTTCCCTGACTAAATAAATGTTCCTAGTTGAAGCAAAGTATATTCTTCATCAGGCACAACAAGAGCTTAGTAGAGGATGAAAAGAGTTTTATACAAGGAAGAAGGTGAATGAGGAGATACTTATTGCTAATTAGCAGTGGTGGGTTGCTCCCGGTTCGGTCCGGTTTGCACAAATAGGTAGCGGTGACGCTGTGACGTCACTGAACCGGTTCTCCGCGTCCCAGACCTGGGCCCACCCACATACCCAAACTTACCTTTTTATCATGAAAACTGTGAAAATAGCATTCTGCACATGCGCAGAGCGCTTTTTTGGAGATTTTTTTCGAATAAGAGTTTCTGCGCATATGCAGTGGTGCGCTTTAGGTGCGCGCGCGAGCGAAGCGAGCGCGTGCACAAAGAGAACCGGTAGTAAAGGTAGGTAGAACACACCCCTGCTACTTAGCCATCTTATTAACACTGGATCACATTAAAGAACAAAATGAATAGCAAGGCAACAATTTCAGTCCTGGAATATCAGACACAGCTTTGGAAATATATCAACATTACTATGTTGATGTATACTTTAAATCCACTGAGTTCATATATATTAAGTTTTTTTTAAAACAAGGGTGAGGTACATACATGGACATCAAGCCTTGGGTGTTCTTAGGATGCCATCAGTTGTAATGTTGGTCCATGAAAGTGACCAAATAAATAGAAGGTTTATTATGAGAGATTAAAATGGTTCATTCAGTATTAAAGAGAATTTGGCAATTGTTCTGGTGTTTCCTGCCATCAGCATCAGGAGAACAATTGAGATAAGAGATACCCATCAGAGAGACCCCACAAATGTTGATATGCTTCTAAAAACGTGTATCTTCATATAAATTGAATAAAATAAATAAATAAATAAAATGTACAATCCAAAGTTTCACAGTACTTCAGAACAAGATGAATGCGCAATGAATGAAAAATGAGGAAATCTGACAATCTAATGTTACAGATACTGTAACAATAGCATTATAATGAAATATAAATAGCCGGAGTACATTGTACATTGAATTGACTATAGGTGGAATAAAAAAAAGTGATATGGTGATAGCCCTTTTACATAGCCGTACAATTTTACATGCTCACTTGGACAAACTCCTACAAGTTAGGGAACTGGACCTCCAGAACACCATAGTGAAAGAACAAGCAAAATGTAAGTATATGTTGAAGTGGTTGCTTCTGATTTCAATTTCTGGATAAATACAAAATAAAGTTATAGTAATACTATTGGCTATCAAGACTATCTGGATGTATACAACAAGTAAAACTGAGAAATTTCACACCATATATTATTCAGTAGTAGAGCATACAAATTGTTGAATACAATGACTCTTGACCTGCTGATTTCTTAGTTATTTGCTTTAATGTGGAGCACAATAGTTTTAATGGGGGACTAGTATGCATTCTGAATCATAACACTATGCACCATAGAGTCATCCATAGGAAGGTCAAAAAAGGCAAAGTGACAGTTGTAAATATGAGATCAATGCCCTGCCCCCTCTTTTATGCATGTAGCATGCTATTTGGGTTCCACCTACAAATGTCCCTACATCACTAGTCTTCAAACATGCTGCAGGAGACAATTTTTATGATCGCCTATGAATTGCCAAAAATTTCTTACAGCTGCTGCAGAAAGGAATTTATGAAGTAAAATGGAGGGGGTGGGAGTTCACAGATAGGAGGAAATTATTGCAGGTAGTCCTCAACTTACAACAATTCACTTAGTGACCATTTGAAGTTATAACAGCACCGAAAAAATGACTTGTAACCATTTTTCACACTTATGATCGTTGCAGCATCCCCATGGGCATGTGATTTATATTCGGACGTTTGACAACTGACTCACATTTATGATAGTTGCAGTGTCCCAGGGTCACATGATCACCTTTTGCAACTTCTGACAAGGAAAGTTCAACGGGAAAACCCGATTCACTTAACAACCGTGTGTATAATTTAACAACTGTAATGATTCACTTAACAAATGTGGCAAGAAAAGTCATAAAATGGGGCAAAGCTCACTTAATAAATTTCTCACTTAGCAACATACATTTTGGGCTCAATTATGGTCATAAGTTGAGAACTACCTCTATTGACACTTTCTTGGCCCTCCCCACCCACCCCTTTTTTTTCTTTTTGCTTTTTAAAGTCTAGATGAGCCCTCAAGATTTGAAGCAATTATAACTGCAACACCTATCGGTTCATAAAATTGCATTAATATTTGAGTAGAAATAGTGCCAAACATTTACAGTAAATAGATCACCATGTCAATGCCAGTGTACTAATGAGGCAAATCAGGTGTCCCATTTTTTTGTGAGCTATTTGAAATGTGCCCATATGACAAGGAAGTTGTATTTGATCAGTTCCCGAGCTGGTAGTGTGTGAAAATCACTATTCCCTAATATAAAATTGAGTATCATTTTCCTAAACTCTTAATCTCATTGTACTAAAAAAAAGATTGAAAAAGTGAAACATACATAATTAAATTCTAAAACCGTGCACTTAAAAGAGAACTATACAATAGATATATAGTAATGCTTATTCAGAGTTCAGAAAGAAGTTACTTTTTAAAATTATTTCAGTCTTCAAAAACTACAAGGGGGTATGTCTAATGATTCAAGAATGTCATGAAGAATTCGGCAAAGCTCTACATTTGTAGCTTCATTTCCCCTACATTTCTTTTCTCTTTTTTCCTTTTGGAGATGCTTAGAATGCAAAATAAACCTCACAGTTTTTCCTCTATTTTAGTCCTGCTTTAGGCACAAAGCCCAGTGGATGACTTTGAGCCAGTTATTCTCTCTCAGCCCCAGGAAAAATGCAATGGCAAATCACTTCCGAAAATCTTGCCAAGAAAACTGCAGGGATTCATCCATCAGAAATCCACACTGATTCAAAGGTATGGTACACAAGCAGTGTTTCCTATAACCTTGAAATCTGTCTATTTCTGTTTTACAAAACACTTTTTGAAGATTAAAAAAAAACAATTACATGAGTAAAAATAACATCCCAGAATGGTGCATTAAATAGTAAAGAAAGGGGGTACACTCAAGATTTGTCACATACTGCAAAATTATAGCCCTCAGCCATCTTATACCATTTGCCATGTTGGTTGGCGCTTCTGGGATTTGATGTTCAACAAAATCAGAAAGACGATAGGTGCCTGACCCTGTACAAAACACAGGTATTTTGAAAGTGGATAAAAATTTCAAACCACAGCATTTTTGTATTGCTTTCATTTTAGTCCACGACATATAGCTGTAAAGATTTTTTTTAAATTCAACAATAACTCGACTGTCTTGGTTTTATGAGAAACTGTATATTGCAGAGGTTTGAAATCCTCCCATCTGCAAATCCAGGCATGCTTAACAGAGAAAAGAAACTTTTAAAAGCCCAGGAATCATTAATGATTATTAAATTATTATTGAATTAAAAAAACTATTCTTATGAACAAGACAATGGCACTTATAACAAGTTTGAGGGGGTGTTTCTTTTAAAATATCATGTTACAATGCTTAGCAGAAGCTTAGGAAATAATGAAAGAGCCTTCCATTACTTATCACTAGTTACCCTCCAGATGCTGTAATTAAAAATCAGGAGTCCTAGCCAGCAGGGGGATTCCTGGCCAGAAGCCATTCTGACTGGTGAATCTGGGAATTACAGTCCCCGAACATTGGAACAATGCCAGGTTAAAGAAATATAATGGTTGTTAAGATAGTTTTTATTGTGGTTAACTTTTTTGCAGCTTAGCATGTTGTACAAGGCATGTCTTTTTACTTAACTGATGATATAGTGTTCAAAACTAGGTTAATTTGTTGGCTCAGCTAAACATGTTGCACAGTTGGGTCTTTCTCTACTGCTAGCTTCAAGGACTTTCCATCTATCTTAAATATGGCAAAAAAACCACATCAGCATCAAAGGTGTTGTCCTAAATTACTGCAATCACATTACAAGGTAATGGTGACAAAGGCCATTTCCCCATTAAAGATTTATAGTTGTCATCTGTCTTTGACGGAACATAAAACCAAGTTCTTGTTATTGTTGTCTAGTTTGTGTAATGGCTAGAAAGCCCTATAAAGCATTGTATTATACATAATTAAAGGGAATCCAGCCTAACTGGTTTTACATACCCTGAGGTTGCACCAGGACAGCACTGGAATAAGGAGGAAAATATCACTTTATCTGACTTGCAAAAATATAATTGGGTCAACATTTATCAGCCATTGGCAACTACTGAAGGTAGGTGCTATGGAGCACAGGTGGATTGCCCAGATACCACACGGATGGATTGGTTGGTGCTAGGGGTAAGGGGTAAGTGGGCAGGGAGTAATATTTTTGCAATATTTTCACCTGCACTTTAAAATCTTCAGTGTCCAATTTCATTGCCAGTCATTTCTGGTATAAACTTCTGATAGATTTCAGGTTTCTTTTCATCTTTTATAGATTTACAGATTACCTTTTTCAGTGTCACTTTCATTTATCATCATTTATAATATATGGCCTTCAACTCCCAGAATTCCCCAGCCAGCACTGAATACTGGAATTGAAGTCCACCCATCTTAAAGTTGCCAAAGTTGAGAAATATTCATCTATATCATCAACCATTGCCATCCTTTTAAATTAATGGTTTTGGGGTTTTTTTATCTTTTAAAAATGGTTTGCTTTTCTCTGAGTGACAGGTTCCCTAGCTATTTCCCTCATTATTGGATTTTCTATAGGTTTCACTTTTAAATCAGCAATAGAGTCAGTGAGTTGTGAACCTCTGCCACAAAGATAGAACAGGTTTGGGTTTTTTTACCTTTGGTTCCTTTTTTGAATCTATTGTAAGCTTATTCACATTTGCATTTCATCCTGACTACAGTTCTATAGTGTATATATAGCAGTGGTTTCCATGGAGACAACTATATCAAATGCTCCCTTAAATATAAAATCTTCCTTTGTTCAGTCTTATTCAAATATTTTCTTTCAGGTTCCCTCAGACTAGCTAATCTCTCAATGAATTCTTTAACCTTTTCCCAAATTGTAATGTTCAGGTATTCCGTTTCATATATTGCAATGTATTCTGCCACTTGTGTGCGTGTATGCTTATGAATCCTGAAACGCTATGCAATTAAGTGTGATTCTGCCAAGTGCTTTTGCATAATTACAATTTATGCAATGCTGAATTGCAATATAGAATTTTTCTGTAGAGCAGTAAAGCTTCTTAATAAGATGTATGCCTTTCCTCCTATAACATTCACTTTTTCTTTTTTTTTTTTTTTTTTTTATTAAAAAATTTT
>JANHFM010006362.1:33823-44136 GCA_032468115.1 Grayia smithii
GTTCGGTCCGGTTCGCGTGAATAGGTAGCGGTGACGCTGTGATGTCACCGAACCGGTTCGCAGCGTCCCGGACCCTGGCCCACCCGCGCGACCCAACTTACCTTTTTTTAAGAAAATCGGCAAAATTAGCGTTCTGCGCATGCGCAGAGCGCTTTTTTGCCAATTTTTTGTAAAATAAAATTTTTGCACATGCACGGTAGCGCGGTTTAAATTTTGCGCGTGCGCGTGCACACACGTGCACGAAGAGAACCGGTAGCGAAGGTGAGTGGAACCCACCCCTGCTGCACACTAATAATTGCCCAATAATTGTGCGCACATAGATATTCTCCTAAGAAAGCCCAAACGTCACTTTTACTTTCTTAAATGTTCAGGTTTGCAGTTTCTTAACATTTTGAATTGACCAAGAGCACTGTAGTTGTTCAATAATAAAAAATAATCCTCAAAAATACAACTTCCCTAATAATTGTGCACAAGTTGTATTGGAGCTGTGGAAGTTCCCTGAGGAATCTGGAATACCTATCTTTGGTCTTTGGACTAGATGCACTCAGGGATCTTTAATCTTCAATAAGCACAGTTCTGAAGCCTGTAGAGTGGAAGGTTCATCACTAGCTTTATAGATGTTTTCAGCATCAGTCACACAATTGCCATCTTTGCTACCAGCAAAATGCAGGATTGTGCTAGTAGCCTTACAACCCAATGAATAATGGCATTTGTTGGTTCCTTCCTGGGGAGAGAGGATTAAAAAAATAATATCCAGGTATTTGAAGGATGTATTTTGTTCTATAACATTCTGGTTGATTTTCCAGCAAAGTGTATGCTGACCAGTCTTTTGGTAAAAGACCACTACTTCTGTCTTAAGTAAGTGATAGTTTTTCTTCTCTACAATATGAACCTAAAGATTGCCAGCTCAGTATTTCTATTATGGAAAGAATAGCTGCAACATCAGCAAATAAGAAGACTGATGTGAGTTTATTAGCCAGTCTAGAATTCACTATTTTTCAGAGCTTGAGTTATAGAATTGATTTTTATTTTTTTCTAGCTTCTTTCCACAACTGCAGTCTGCTTTTTTTCAGATCAACCAAGTGTTGACCCATTGGTTGTGGTATTGACCAAGCTTGTCACCCAAATCTTGTGTCATACAGAGTGACTGGCCCAAAGTTTCCCAGACAGCTTTCATGCCTAAAATGTGACCATGATGCAACTGCAGAAAAAATAATTGCAACCATCCTGCCTTCCATTGAGATCCCGTATACTGCATAAACTAGAAAGGGCTGTGAAAATATCTATAGACCTCTCACATTCTGGTCATAAACTGTTTCAACTTCTTCCCTCAAGACAACGCTTATAGACATTGCACACCAAAACAACCATACACAAAGATAGTTTTTTTACCCATGCTATCACTCTGCTAAACAACTAATTCCCACAACACTGTCTATGCCCTAGGATGTCAAACCACCTAGTAGGGCTGGTTAACCTTCTCATCTTTTTATTTTTCCTATTACCTATTTCATTACGGTAGTTTCTTATGACTATAACTGTTGTTTGTATCTCATGACTTATGTTGAGTGCCTTTAGTATCCTATTATGATTTATGTTGTTTGCTTATTTAGTATCCTAGGACTATCCCTGAGTTTGTGTCTTCTGATTTATGATGGTTGTATTTTATTATTATGATCACGATTTATCACTTGTTGTTTGTATGTACACAGAGAGTTTATGCACCAGAGACAAATTCTTGTGTCCAATCACACTTTGCCAATAAAGAATTCTAGTCTAGTCAAATCTAGTCTATAACTCACAGTCTCCTAGTTTCTAGCCTGGTGCTTTAACCACTTGATCAAAATGGCACTCTTTTATATAGTAATAATTGGAATTGATATAGGAGTTTAAAAGAATGGAAGTAAGTATGTACTCTTACTTCATTTATTTTCGAATTGGGATTGACACTAAAATATATTCTAAAGTATATTAATCTGCAGTAAGGCAATTCATAAAATTTCATTAAAGGTGAATATAAGGTGAGGCCAACTTAAGGAAAATCACCTAGATGACCACTGAACTAGCATGCAAAATGCATGATCCAATCCAAGCCTCAAGAAGGATCAAAGTAGTTGGTTTAAGAAAATATTTTTAAAATTAATAAGTTACTACATGTCAGAACGCTAAAGAATTCTGATATATATATATAGCAAACTTAGCCCAGTTATCCAACTGGGCAGTCTTTTTCTTTTCTCCTATAAAAGTTGATCAGACTTTAAAATCTAACATTAGCTGTCATATATAACAGTCATTAATAATCCTTGCTGTTAGATGTCAGATGTTCATGAATATAGCTTCTAAATCTCAGGAAGTACAGAAGTACAACTAGACCTAATGTTACAACCCTAATTGGACCAGAATTTGTCACTAAGCAAAGCAGTAATTAAGCAAAACGTTACATGATCACATCACTTAGGAACAGCAGTCCCGCCAGTCTAAATTGGGGTTATTAGGCCAGGCTCCTGTGGTCATTAAGTGAGGACTTCATCCCATCCAGCACAATCCCAAAATGATAGGTACAAAAGAAGTTCCAGGAAACAGATTTTTGCCTTCCTTAAAAGCTTCATATATTAAACTTCAAATGGAAAGCATTTGTCACATCTGCAGATACAGCAATAATTCAGGCAAATCATAAAATAGGTTACTATTTAATACAGCCTGCAATCTGGCTTGTCTCGCCATCATTCCTAATCAAACAACAACAAGAAGTATGGTGTAGACATATGAAGGCCACCAGGTTGAGCCCAGCCAGATAGATTTTTAGATTTACCTCCAAATTATCCTTAGAAGAATATTATCCTAAGGCAAATACTATATCCTAGAACCCAAAACAAGTTACAACTGAACACCCAGTGATCTGAAGGCTGTACCGGAAAGCATATTTACTTGATGCCAAATGAATGTACTCTGTCAGAGATGGGTGTTAGAAATTTAATCAAGATGATATATTCACTGTCAGTCATTTCATTTCATCTTTATTTGCTATGGCATACACTAGGGAACATGTAAAAGCTCTCATGCAGCTACTTCCATTCAATGCTCTTCCCATCTCACTAAATTTTGGAATACCTCACAGTAAGTAGTGCACCTTTTGTAAACTAAAGCATGAAGGTTCCTTATTGTGCAGATATCAGAACAAGGAAATGAAATGACATTCATAAAATTAAGCTCTATTTAAAGGCTTTTATTGGTTTGGTGTGTTTGGCAGATAACAGAAATTATGTACATACCAGTTATTATTTGATGTATGATATTTATCACTGCACACAACCTAAAAATAAGTTTTCATTTTCTGATTGGTATATCTTCAGAGCTGTCTACAAAGTTGACATAAGTATGAATAGTAAAAAAGTAATCATCTCAATATGGAATGTACTAATTAGCATGCAACAAGAACTGTCAACCCATGTAGAGAAAACACAATAAATAAGATATTCTCTTTGATAATAAAAAAAAATATCTCAATTCATCAGCATTTTAAAATATTGAGAATTGCTGTGTTGTCAGTGGGTGAAATTGCTAACTGAATATGTCTGCATTTTAAAAACTAGTTAAACAATATTTTCACCCTTGTGCATGGTCAAATTACATAGGTACAACTATTCCAGGATGGAGGAGACATTTACTGATGTAGTTGTCTTCCTTATTTCCATATGTTATTAAAGATGGCAACCTGCCTGAAAAAAGAAATGGCAACTCTCATTCAGCACCACAAACCTACATAAATAAAAATCAATATTCAGGCTATTTCATTGAATTGATTTATAATTTACTATTTCTTGAATTTATTTATTTTTTAATCTTTAAATTGTTTCAGATGACTTGACTTTAAGATTTTGACATGTGCCTGATAATTCTTAAAGAATTTAGGGCTGAAACTGCTAGTTTCCTAGCAAAATAAGTAATTGTCACTCAATTTGTGCTCATTAAACAATAAAATATCAATTTTTAAGTAAGAAACCCAGAAAACAATAGAGAAATTATATACCAGTTATCTTAAATTAATTGAAATAGTACAGTAATTAAAACAATTAAAAATCAACAGCCAGGAACCTAGGAACAAGCCTTGCTGAAAGAAAATCAGCATAAATTCCACAATGTTTTAGTGGGTTTTTTTGAGAATATGAACAGCATTATGTATGGATTTTCAAAAAAACCTTTATCATATTTCTTATCAAAAGCTCTTGACGAATATACTTAATGGTCAGGAGATAAGACAATCTGTCCTTTTACAGATAATTAATTAAAAAAACAAAAAGCAAAGAGCAATAAATGGGCAATTTACAGTACTCACTGGAGGCATGTAAAAAATAATATCTGTGTTGGGTCTAGTCCTTTTTAACTGTAGGAATAAGCAAAAAGATGACAAATTTTCAGAGAACACTAAACTACTCAAGGTGCAAAAACAAAAGAAAGTGTGAAGACTTCTAGAAGGAGCTCTTTAAATTGGACTGCTAGTTCACTAAATCAGAAATTCAACAAAATTAATAGCACTAGCAATAGCACTTAGACTTAAATACTGCTTCACAGTGCTTTACAGCCCTTTCTAAGCAGTTTACAGAGTCAGCCTAGTGCCCCCAAACAATCTGGGTCCCAGGGGTGGGTTCTACTTACCTTTACTACCAGTTCTGATGATGCACGCACTTTGCGTGTGATCGGCGTGTGCCAAATGTGCACTCCGCACATGCGCAGTAACTTTTTTTGAGGAAAAAACCTCGAAAAAGCATTCTTCGCATGCATGGAGCACACGTTCGGCAGAGAAATGTAATTACAGGCACACGGGTGGGCGCAGCTCCCAGGCGCAGAGAACCGGTTCGGTAATGTCACAGCATCATTGCTACCGGATCGTGCAAACCGGCCCGAACCGGGAGCAATCCACCACTGCTGGGTCCTCATTTTACTGACCTCAGAAGGATGGAAGGCTGAATCAACCTTGAGCCAGTGAGAACCGAACTGCCAAACTGCAGGCAGCCAGCAATCAGCAGACGTACTGCATTCTATTCACATAAAATGAACTACTTTGGTGTAGTGATTAAAGCACCAGGCTAGAAACAAGGAGACTATGAGTTCTAGATCTGCTGTAGGCACAAAGTCAGCTGACCTAAGGCCAGTCACTCTCTCTGTCCTAAGAAGCAGCAGTGGCAAACCACTTCTGAAATATCTTGTCAAGAAAACCACAGGGATTTGTCCAGGCAGTCACCAGGGGTCAACACTGACCTAAAGGCAAACACACACACAAAAGATTGCAAGCAAAAAAACTACATTTACTATAAATTGATAGGATTGTCCAAGAAAAAGATTTTGGAGCCATGGCAGATATTTCAATGAAGTTGTTGTGCCTGTATATAGCAACTGTGAAAAAAGCAAATTCCATGCCAAGAATCTTTAGAAAAGGGATAGAAAATAAATCTGTCAACACGGTTATGTTACACAATACCCATGGCATGTCTGAATATAATCTTAGTCACCACATCTGAAAAATGATAAAATAGAACTGGAAAAGGTACAGAAAAAGTTAACCAAAATTATCAGGAGACTCAATACTACAAGAAAAATCTAGAATGTTTTGAACTCTATAAAAAAGCCAAATAAGAAACATGACTGAATGTATAAAACTATGCATGGCATGGACATATTCATCTCAAAACAATAGAATCAGTAGTCATCCAATTAAGGTGATGGGAAGATTTAGAACAAAAGAAGATTTAGAACTAAGTAAAATGCTTATTCATACATCACATAATTAACCATTGGAATCCATTACCACAATTCATAGTGATGGCCACTAACTTGCATGGCTTTAAAAGGAAATCCAATAAACTCATGGTCTATCACAAGCTATTGGTCTTGAAGACTTACTTGGTGGCAGCATGTCTCCAAATACTAGTTTCAGGGAAGTACAATGCTCAAATTGTCTATCTCCTATTTGTCAGCACCCCAGAGGCATCTGGGTAGCTACTGTGAAAAATAAAATACTAAACTAAAGTTGATCTTTTTTCTTACATTCTTATCTTCATCCTTCTTCTTAGTCCATGTCCTTGAGGATCTAGGACCATTGTTTCATGGTACACTGACAGACTCTGCTTCCAGAGAGTCTTCCTTTTATCTCAACACTATCAATATAAACTTTACTTTTCTGAAGCATTAGGAACTAAAATTATTTACCATCATAAGAAATAATGGGTCAAATCCTTTTAAGTTTAGGAATGCCAATGTTGTCCAAACCTATAGTGCCACATTTCTGTTTAAGTCAAAAACTAATTAACCAGTTGAACATAAAGTTGTAGCTTCAGAATAATTGCTGTCAGGGTTCCATCACTGAGCATTAAATACTGTGTATTCATGTATTCATGCATTAGTATCAATTCTTATGGAAACAAAAGTTAATTTAGGTAGCTATTTTTCTTCTTGATTTAAGGTGCTCCCACACAGTATGCATGGCGTTATGATATTTGAGAAGATATTTGTGAACAGTAACACTAGAATATGAATTTAAATACCATGAATCCCAGATTAATGGAAGAAAAGTCTGCAGAGTACTTGCCTTTTTAAAATCTATTTAGTACATAGGAAAAACAATATGTGACCTCTAGTTAAGGGGAAATGAAATTTGGCTTTAGAGGTGGAGGAGGCAAATTGTCACTTGCATTTTACATGTTCTTACTCATATAGGGAGGGTGAGGTGAGGTACTTGCAGCACTGGCACAACAGAACAGGGAATTTACCAAAATGGACAATTTGCAGAGGGCTTCAAATCAGCTCTCATTAGCCAGTCCCTTTATCATTTCCTAGATTGTTTTATAATCTGTAGTTCCAAGTGTTGTTAAATTAAATTACAATTATCACACAGCACTTGTTAACAATTATAAAATTATTTGCTGTCTTTGTACCTTCATTTGCTGATGCACTTTCAATCATCATTCCTCTCCCTCCCCACATTGCTTTCCTATTATACTACCTCCCACTATTTCATACTCAGATTTATTAGGTCAATATTCAAGTAAACATGATACCAATAGAAGAGAATATTTGTAGCTCAGGGTTGAACTGTAGGGTTCTTGATGCTCTCCAAAGAGTAAGCACTCACTAGCACCGATTATGATACCTAGTTTGATAATGAAATGTCTGCAAGAAATCAATCAAGGTCAGAGAGCACCAACATCCTCACAAACATGATACCCATCTTTTTTTTGATTGACTATATCCCACCTTCATATTTTTAAACCTTTGACTATTTTGTGAAGGAATAGCTAAATATCATAATTCTCCAATAGTGAACTTGATGGAAATTAGCCAAGAAGTAATAAACCTTAGCACATTCACACAATGCCATCTTTGTATAAATATAATCCCCACCCCCAAGAAAGCCAGAATGTGAAATATTTTCTAGTGTTGTAATCAGAGATATTCTAGACACTATATCTCATTCACTTAAAAGGAAGACAAGGTTTTTTTCCCAAAAAGAATTGTTTGTGATGACAAGTGGTTTTCTTATGTATCCTGCAAATACAGTAATAACAGAAGACACAATTGATTTTTTTTTCTTCCTAGCATTTTCCTACAGATGCAAGGTCTGCTTTTTTCCAACCAAGTACTAGAATTGACTGACCATCTTATTAGCCAAGGTCACATCATGGGCTGAGAATGATTGGCCCAAAGTGATGCAACCAGCTTTCATGTTTAAGGTAAGACTAGAATTCAATCTGATTTCTAGCTTTCTAGCCTAACCACTAAACCTGGCTCTCAATGATACATTTGAGTGTTAAAAGGAAATAATTGGCAGTCAAAAAATGATAGAAAGGTAAAGAAGGCATAGAGGCAGCATACTAGCCTGCCCTCCTCTTGAGGAGGGTAGATACATCTATGTGAATGACAACTCTGAATTATCCAGATTGTCAACTGAGTGAGAATCTCCATGGATTTGAACTTTCCCTATAGCAAATACTC
Source organism: Grayia smithii (assembly GCA_032468115.1). Taxonomy (NCBI): domain Eukaryota; kingdom Metazoa; phylum Chordata; class Lepidosauria; order Squamata; family Grayiidae; genus Grayia; species Grayia smithii. The sequence continues at coordinate 41,813 of JANHFM010006362.1, forward strand.
ACTCGCTAGTCATAAAAGAGAAAAGAAGGAGCTCAGCATATTCATAGAACAAGTTCTAACTAATGTAACCTGATACGTTAACGTTGTCTACCAAATGCTTTAAAAATGTATACTTTTCATTTTGGGGGTCCATCATGAGGTGTAAAGTCAAGTATCTATTAAATGTAGGCAAATTAAGCTGGAGGATAGAATGGATACACTTTGTTTTATTTAAACACAGGGCCTTGTTGAACCAGGAAGTCAGGGTTTGGGCATCAAAATGGATGAAGCTAAAATTAAAAACTAAATTTGATTCAACTGAATTTAAATTAAATTTAGTGAATTCAATACAGTTAATCTGATAGCTTCAATTTCCCTTACAGTCACATAAAAATATAAGCTCTGGAGATGGAGAAAGGACCATGTTAAATCTATATAGCAGCATAGACACAAAGTCTGGTCCCACCTTTGAAATAAATCAACTTGACTAAAGTATAAGCTTTCCATAATCAACTTGACTAAAGCATAAACTGCTCAAAAAAGCTTTGAATAAGACATAGAGATAAAAATATGAAATAAATGGATATGCAGACATAGCAGATGGATAATGCCGATTGTTGGTAATTTCCTCAAGATTTAGCAATGAAACAAGGTGACTCAGAGAACTGCTGAATATCCTTCCTGCCAGGGGAAAAAAATAGAATTGTCTGACATTAAACAATCTGCAACTGATCAAGAGCAAATATGGCTCATTGATTGCTCCCATGCTCAACACAATGTAGTTTTTAAATTGTCTCCAAAAATAATATTAATTTTGCATCAAATACAATATGAAGTGAAATATTAAGCAAGTTATGCTGAAGTGTGTGTCTTAACATTAAGTAACTGTATTTCAGACTAGGTTGCTGCTTCTTAAGTCTTTATCCCACCTTTAGTATTGTTGTAGTTAGTAAATCTAGTGAAACCTGCTTTCCTGATATAATGACTGATATAAATAAAAAAGAGGCAGACAGGTTGGGCTGCTCTCCTTTTCTCATTTCTTCCATACTATCTCAGCAACTATGTAATTAATCCTGAATTAAGAAACAAAGGCTTTGATTCTTACTCAACATCAGATTTGCAAAGCAGATAGGCTTGCCAAAATCACTCTGCTTCTTGCTCCATACATCATTGATTAATTACACACAGTGAATACCACACTGTGACCTGTTTTGCAAAGCATGAGTTTGCTGTGGCCACATCACCTTTGCAACATCAGCCCTCTGAGAAATAGCTAGGCAGCAACTGAAAAAATGCAATCAAGCCTTTCCTGGATGGAAAACTAATTACATGGTGCCAGTAGTTCGGGCCAGTTTCATTTCTACAAATGAGATGCAGCTGAAAGAATGGTTGTAGCATAAAATAAGTTAAGGTATGACAAGATCTTTTGTTGCATCTTTTCGTTAAATAAAAAAGATCTTTCGTTGCATAATCTTTCTTATTAATATAAGTAATGGCATTCTTGTCAAAATTAAAGTACTGGTAATAAAGACGCTCTAACTGACCATTATTAAACAACCAATCTTTTTAGTTATAAACTTTAAATGGTTCAATAAAAAGATTAACTAGAAAATGTTGATTAGACTTCCCCTTCTTTCTCTTGTTCAAAAGAGGATGGAAGGTTAGGGTCAACCTGACCCAGGTAATGAAATGAGTGTTTCATTCCAGAATGAAGAGTTGTAGTGGCACAGGACTAACTACTTATACAACATATACTACAGGTATATGTAGTTTATTTCCAGTTACTATTGCTGTGCACAGCCTACAATGTAAAGTAGAAGTCACTAGAAGAGTTTATAATCCTTATTTTCTTGTGGAATTTCTTCACTAAAAATTACCTTGCAAAAGTTACAGGAGTCCTTTTACCCCACACACATTTTGTCCTCTTCCACAATGTAATTACTTGGTCAGAATTTGTGGCATATACAGAAAAAGAGACACTTTCAGATTTCTATCTTGGCGACGTTTCGACAAGGTCCCAATCATCATCTTCAGGCTGGTGTCTTCAGCTTGTTCTTATGAGACCAAAGCATGATCGGAGCTGCCGTCTCTCTACAAATACTGGTGGGGAGGCGGGGAGTGCTGGCTTTGTTGCTGTAATCAGATTGGTTGGCTGTGTTGATACATCCTGATTGGTTGATGGAGTTGATGTTTGCAGATTAGTCGGCTGTTTGGTGACATCCTGTGTGGGTCTGGTCCTAGCTGTGTGCCCATTAGTCTTTTGTGTTGTAACGACCTGGGTAATGGGCTGTGTGGTAGCATCCTGAGCTCTAGTATTGTGACATCCTGAGTCCTGTGCTGCATCC
>JANHFM010006363.1:89015-104733 GCA_032468115.1 Grayia smithii
TTCTCTTCCTCCTCCTCCTCCTCCTGCCCTCCTCCTCCTGCCCTCCTCCTCCTGTCCTCCTCCTCCTCCTCTTCGTTCTCTTCCTCCTCCTCCTCTTCGTTCTCTTCCTCCTCCTCCTCTTCGTTCTCTTCCTCCTCCTCCCCCCCGTCCTCTTCCTCCTCCTCCTCTTCGTTCTCTTCCTCCTCCTCCTCGTCCTCGTGCTCCTTCTCTTCTCCTCCTCCTCCCCTCCTCCCGTCCTCTTCCTCCTCATTCTCTTCCTCCTAAAAAAAAAAAAAACAAACACCCGCCTCTTTGAGACCACCACCGTGACCTGAACGACCGTCTCCACAGCCACATTTATGACTTTTGTCCTCCATTTCCCGTTTTAGATTCCTCTGCTTGAAAAACAAAACTAGCGCCTTCGTGGCTTTCACGACGTACACGGAGAAGCATCCTTCCATAGAAAGTGGCCCCCCTTTTGTGCAGCCCTTGCTTAACTTCATCTGGTTTCTGCTGCTGGCGGTTGACGGGTAAGCGCCTCACGGACTGCCCAACACACGACTTCCTTTTTTTAAAAACTCTTCCGAGTTTCACACGAAGCGTGTGTGTGTGTGTGTGCGTGTGTTGTCTCTTCTCTTTCAGAGGAAAGCTGACCGTATTTACAGTATTGTGCGAACAGTATCAGCCTTCGCTGAAACGGGATCCCATGTATAACGAGGTAAGTTATCCCAAAGTAGGATTTGTATGTCGTTCACATTCCCCCTTTTTATTTCTCTGCCCGTATTTTAATCTGATGTGGGTGGGACTCCCAGCTAAGTTACCCAAATGGTAACGCAGGGTGAAAATAGACAACTAACCTGCAGATTTGTTTAAAAAACAAGGCTGTTAAGGTTTATGGGGATCTATTCATACTGCCGATAGAATATTTATAGCTCAGGGTTCACTGTAGGGTCCCTGGTGCTCTCTGGGCTAGGTTGTTTCCTTGCAGACATTTTATTACCCTACTACGTAACATCATCCGTGCTAGAAGGGAGTGGGGAAATTGGAGAGCAAACCCCGTTCCTTTCTAGCACAGATGATGTTACCTAGTTTGATAATGAAACGTCTACAAGAAAACAAGCCAAGCTCAGAAAACACCATGGATCCCACAGTCGTCCTCCTTCTGCTCCTGCTCCTCCCCTCCACAAGCCCCACTCCCTTCTAACCCAGATGCTGTTACCTGGTTGGCCAATGAAATGTGTGCAGGAAAACAGCCAAGCGCAGAGAGCACCAAGAACCCCACATCTATTAGTATTCCTGAGAAAAACTGTTTGACGATGTGGGATGCTACCCAGCTCTTCCACCAGGGAGTAATTTAGAGGCTGTGCCTCATTCCTGAGAAAGCCCTTTTCCGCCCAACGAGAATCTCCCTTCTTTGCAACCTCGTACTAGGACAGGTGTCTGCAACCTGCGGCTCTTTCGTCCTCCTGCTGTGGCTCCCTATCGGCTGAACCCACCACTGGCTGGCCCCACCTCCCACCTTCCCCTTCCAGTCACACTGGCCTGAGAGAGATGAGAGATGTGTGTGTGTGTCAGAGAGAGAGACAGAGAGAGATACCTGTTTCCCACAGAAAACACTGGGAGCCACAAAACCTGGGTAGGCGTGGCTGGGGGGGGGGTGTCATGTGACTGGGTAGGAGTGAGTGATGTCAAGTTGACCACACCCACCCAGGTTTTGTGGCTCCCGCTGTTTTCTTTTTCTGTGGGAAACGGGTCCAAGTGGTTCTTTTGAGTGTTTGAAGGTTGCAGACCCCTGGACTAGGAGAAGCAGGGAAGAAGGGTGTGGTCTCCAGGTTGCTTTGGACTCTGAATAGCGAATTCAGGTTGCCATTACCATCCCAGCAGTCCCCTCTCTAAAATCAACCCTCCACTTGTAGAGGACATGTGCCTGGAGATCCTAGAGCCGTAACGGCGAACCTATGGCACACGTGCCACAGGAGGCACACAGAGCCCTCTCTGCGGTACCACGCCAGCCGTCAGCCCAGCCTAGCTCCACTGCGCATGCGTGCACGCCTCCCGCCAGCCAGCTGGTCTTTGGGTCTCTGCCACACAGGCGTGGGGGGGGGGTGTGGACCGCAGGCCCAGGGGTGCTCGCATTGTATTTGGGGGGGTTCGCATATGCCCCGCCCCCACACCCCATTCTGGGCCTGGAAGGGCGCCTGCACTAACCTGGAAGCCAAAACAGGGCATGGAGGAGAGGGACAGGGCGTATGCGCGGGGGACGCACATTCATGCATGGAGAGCAGGGCAAATGCACGGGGGGGCTCTCATTGCATTTTGGGGGTTCACACGCATGTGCATTTGCGCGCACACGCGTTTGCCTTGGGCACTTGGCACCAAAAAGGTTAACCATCACTGTCCTAGAGCAACACTGAACCATTGTCAACGCCCCAGCAAATGTTAATTACAAGTCATTACACCGTAGAGAAGGGAACATTGGGCCCAGCTTAGTACATGGTGCCTAAGAGGAGCCACAAGTTAACGTTTTCTTTTTTCCCCCTGCGCTTCCTTCAGTACCTAGACAGAATAGGACAGCTCTTCTTCGGCGTCCCCCCAAAACAAACGTCATCCTACGGAGGACTATTAGGTGAGTTGAAGACACAGGATGAACCTTCTTGACTCCAGAAGGAGAAAAAGAATTAGCTTGTTTTTCGGCTTGTGGCTTCTTAGCTGGCAATGGGTGGGTCCCAATGCAGACTTTTCGTACGAGTTTAAAATCCCTCTTCCTGGAAGGATGGTCCCCTCTGGGCTCCTTTTAATTAAACAGTGTTATCCAGGGGTGGGATTGAAAAATTTCAGCAACCGGTTCGCTGCCCCGGTTGCTGGGGGGACGTGGCCTAGTCAGCACCACAGCGGGGAGGGGAGGGCGTTTTCACACTCCCCAGGCTCCGGAGGCCAGAAATGGGCCCGTTTCTGGACTTCTGGTACTTCCTGTAGGCCCATTTTCGCCCTCCCAGAGCCTCCGCACACACCCTGCACTTACCTGGCATCCAAAATGGGCGGTGTGGAGACTCCTGGAAGGGGCGGGGCAGGTGGGGTCAGCCACTCCTTGGAACAACCGGTTCGGCGAACCAGATTAAAATTAACATCCGGTTTACCCGAACCGGCTGAATCCTACCCCTGGTGTTATCTGTCAGGAGCCCTGAAGCCCACCTTCTCCATATCAGTGCCTACCCTTTGGAAGGAGGTCTCTCCCCTGCCCCCCCTGAGATCCACAACTCCCCTCACTCTGAGCTTGTTTAGAGAAGCCGAAACGTCCTTGCTCTTCACCCTGGCCCTTGAAGAGGGAGACCCCTTCGCGTCATCACGCTGGCCAGCTGTGGATTTTCTAATTTACGGGTTATATTGGTGATCCCTTCGATTGTTACAAACCACACAAGGGCTTAATTAAGGTCTGTGTCATGCGGATGGTTTAACCGTAGCTTATTTTGGGAAGCCAGCTGCCACTAGACAGTACCGTTATCTTCGACACACGACCACCGTTGGGAGCGGAATTTTATTATTTGTTTATAAGAATTTAGAGGCCGGCTGTCTTAAGGTAACATCTGGGTGAATTTCCGTCCTGGGCCCATCGTCCATCGAGCAACTTCCTACTTCCGGGTCATTTCCTGCCTCCGGGGGTGGGTGGGTGAGGAAAGCCGTTTTTGCCTTCCCCAAGCTCCTAGAAGGGCTCTGGAACTTGAGGAAAGAGAAAAACAGGTGTTAAGGTAATTCCCCGTTGGGAGAATGAGTGAGCGCAGAGAAGCTTAGTGAGGAATTGTGATGGATAACACAATCCAATCAACAGATACACTCAATAGTAAAAGATTTTTACTTCCAGCAAAACGTTTAAGCAAAGTCCAGCAAAAACAGTCCAAGGACATACACAAGCAAATCAGTCTTTGTTCTTACCAGTATCTACAGATCAAACACAAACAGCTATACACAGCGAGCAAGCAAGATTAATTTACACCAGTGGAGCAATAGAGAGAGCAAACCAGGTTTCTGGCTCCCTCTTATGGCCATTTGAGAAAACTCAGCCAATTACAACTCGGCATACTCTTAAAGATACATTGATACAATATCATCATGGCTTACATATATTGCCTAACCAACCAGTTAGGTGACTCTAATTCCTGACATTAAGCCGTCGCATGCTAGGAGCAGGGGGGGAAGGGGAGCGTGTGGGGGGCATTAGTCGCGCAAGGGCGGGGGCGCAAATGCGACACCACCACCACCACCACCCGCTCCTGGCATGCAATGGCAAAAAGGTTCGCCATCCCTCCCCTAAGGCTTTTGGCTTTCCCTCCCTGTCCTGTGATTCCCTCCCTTAGGCAATCTTTTAAACAGCCTCATGGTAGCCGGGGAAGAGGAGGAGACGGAAGAAGAGCAACAGGAAAACAGCAGCCCCATCGAGCTGGATTGAGATCCTCCCGAATCCCTCGGAATCCAGCCACGTGCTCACCCAAGACTCCCGCCACGACGGCAAAACGAAACGAAAACAAAAACAAACAAACAAACAAAAAAGACATTGGGGACGAATCCCGCGGTCGTTCCTCGTCAGATTCAAGGGGGCCCCCTCTGTTATGTTTAAAAGAAGAAGGTTTGCTGAGATGTTCATAATGTTTTGGTCTATATTATTTATGTAAAAAAAAAAAAAAAAAAAACCCCAACCCAATGCCGCTGGGGTAGCCAGGAGGAAAAAAAAAACCATTTTGTCGCGATCATTAGCGGACTTTTCTTAATGCCGGCAGCAGACCGAAAAAAGGCGCCTTCTCTGTGGTTTTCTGAGCAGTATTTCCCTCCTCTTTCCAGGCCCACGAAATAAATCCAGAACACACATTGGTTGCTTTATATACATACACACACACACACACACACACACATATATATATATATATATACGGTATATATATTTTTCCCAAAGGCTACCGTTTCATTCCATGCAATTCACCGATTAAGGACTTTTGATTGTCAAAGGGAGGAGGAAGAAGAAAATGGGGTGGAGGAGTTGTTGGAAAATTCAGGCAGTTGCTGCTCAAGAAGGCATCCCGTAGACTGGTGCCAAAATGATAGTAGTAATAATAATAATAATGAATTTTCAGATGAGCCAAAGAAAAAAATTACTACTAATTGAAAAAGAAAAGGAACCCAAGCAAGGACTTAACCACCAAATTCATATCCATCATAGGAGGGAAAAAATGATAACATTTGAGTAATTATAGCAAGGAACCAGGGCGAGCATCATAACTTCGGGTAATGTAAACTTTCTTTTTTTAAAAAAATACGTCATTTAACCCCAACATGTGGAAGGCTTAGTCAGAGGAGAATTTTCGGCCTTCAAGAGCTATGAACTACAGCTAAAATCCTGTTACTTTCCTAGAAAGATGGTTGTTTAATCCAAACATCCAGCAATCGGCAGCCCTGCTTTCAAAAAAAAAAAAAATTAAAAAAATTGCTCCCTTTTGGCTAGCGAAGAAAGCATGCACGTATTAGAAGCAAGAGTGATCCTTAGGTGAAGGGGATCTGCGGACCTTTTAGATTATTTATTTTGACGGGATGATCCATTGATCCATTTTTTTTTTAACCCTTCGTGTGCAAAAGAAAAACGACAAGTTAAAAGCTTACCAAACTGCTCAACGGGCTTCGCGTAACTCTTACATCCTCGTCTCCGTTATCGCACATCGGCACCGGAAGTTTAAAACCGTACAATTACAAAAAAAAAGAAAAAAAGACGAAAAAATGGAGGTGGGGACGTTTTATTTTTTCACATTAAAAAAAAAAAAGGCTTAGATTAATACGGCGATCATGCATGAAAGGGGAATATTACGTTTTTATTTACTGTAAAAAGCAAAACGAAAAAAAAAAAAAGATGGATTTGTGTTAATTGTTGAGTATAAAATAAATACTTTATACCGGATGTGTGCTGCTCTTACCTGGGGAGCATGGCTAAGCATCACTTGTATTTTATAGGTCTCGGATGAGAGCCTTAAACCATGATTCTTTATTTTCTGTGGCAGCTGGCTGTGATTTCCCTCGGCTGTCTGGGATCTTTTTGCCAGATCTTATTTTTCTCAAGCCATTGTCCTACCACAGTGTTTCTCAACCTTGGCCACTGGAAGATGTGTGGACTTCAACTCCCAGAATTCCCCACCAACAAGACATTTGGGCTTCATTTCCTACTATTTTGCTTTTTTTGCAACTGTTTTTTCCTTTGTTGTTTTTCATTCTCTAAACCAGTGTTTCTCAACCTTGGCCACTGGAAGACGTGTGGACTTCAGCCAGCAGAGCTGGCTGGGGAATTCTGGGAGTTGAAGTCCACACATCTTCCAGTGGCCAAGGTTGAGAAGCACTGCTCTAAGAACTCAGTAATAGGAGTCTCCTATATAAGATCACTCAAATGATCACTATAGTGATCTCTTAATCACTATAATTGATCAAGGGAGTATAGTGATTAAGTGATTATAGTGCTCAAAGTCATTAAAATCACTCTATTCTGAGCTTCCTGAGCTTCCCCTCAGAAAGTACTGTACAGACTGCTCCCAGAAGCTATTGAGACAGTTCTACAGAAGAATTATTGAGTCTGTCATTTGTACTTCTATAACTTCTATAACCAAACAGGACAGGTACAGATTTAAATGATTACTTAGAACTGCAGAAAAAACAATTGCAACCAGCCTGCCTTCCATTGAGGACCTGTATACTGCATAGGTCAGAAAGAGCACTGAGAAAATATCTACAGACCCTTCACATCCTAGACATAAACTCTTTCAACTCTTCCTTCAACATGCTGCTATAGGGCATTGTATGTCAAAACAACTAAACATAGATATTGTTTTCCCCCCATGCCATCACTCTGCTAAACATCTAATTCCCATAGCACTGCCTTATGCCTAAGGATATTTTACCCATGTAGTAGGATAAACTATTACTATTATCCTTCTCATCTTTCCTATTACCTTTTCCTATTGGTATCTTTTGATTTATCATTGTGTTACTTGTATGTACACTGAGAGCTTGTGCCCCAGAAACAAATTCCTTGTGTGTCTAATCACACTTGGCCAATAAGCAATATTCTAATGGGCAATGGTCTCCAGAAACTCAGATAGATACTTTTTCTGTCTCTTCTCTGATGGTTTATCATCAAAAGTTCAGATTAAAATCTGTGACATTTTATACATAAATCATCTCCTCAAGCTTGATGATAGGTAAACAAAAAGAACTGTGACAGGAGTTAATCTGCCACCATGTTTAATGTTTCATCTTCCCACTGCTTATGAGGAAGAAGATACTCCATCCTCCCCTGCTCCTTCCCATACTCACTTCCCTCTGCCGCTTGCCTTCAAACAACTGTTTTAGAGACATCCTTCTGGGGGCCTTTGGTAACATGCCATTGGGACAATGAAATGGCTGCTCCAGGTGAGCTAGGAATTAGCAAGTGTGCCTTTGATCACAGCCTCTTGCAGTCCACCATCTATAATAGCTGCTTTTTTTATTCAATTTAGAATTAAAGGACCTTTGGCCCAAATTTCCCCATAGGATTCTTCTCCCTAAATGTCAGCAGTTTAATACTTTAGTCAGCAAACTAAAGATTATGCTTTGTTTTGTATTGGATACCAAACATAGATTTTTGTGGAACTGATGCAATGTTTTGAAATGTTTTTAACATTTTATAATGAAAGGTTAAAGTATTTTATATTTGTTGACTAGCAAGCTTATTAGATTTCGTTCTTGATCCCTGACAAAATCAAATCTGATGGTAACATTTGAAATTTGGGCATATGTTAATTCAGAGGCCATGAAGATCTATGGGCTCCCCCATACAAGCAAGGAAAATAAATTAAACTGTAAGAGGACAGGAAAGAATTTAACACCAACAAGGATTTCTAAGAGAGAAGAAGAAAATTAATACGTATATTGACTGGGTTCATACGGCATAGAACATCATAGTTGTTTAACCATGATTTATTAAATAAATCACAATAGGCTGTGTTCACACAATACATTAAATTATAAGGTATATAGTTTGCAACCATAGTGGCTCAATTCACAAAACATATTAAGCCACAGAAAAACCAGACCATGTTATGGTTTGCTGTGTTTCAAATCAAGCCATTGGAATACACAAATGAATGAAATACTGTAATTGCTTAAAGAACTGGGCAGAAAGAGACTTTCCCATTTTCCCCCTTAACATTTCACCTATTGGGTTTCTCTTTTCACTTTGTCCCTCTATTCCACAGTCCACCCAATTTAGTGAGGATCCTGTGATGTCCAGAAAAAACTTTCTTGGGACATCTTAAAGGTTGCTTCCTTCAGTAATTTTCAAGAATCATTCACACAACTCTGAATGGAGTTATTCTGACCTACGCTTCCTAAGACAGTAAAAAGCACACAATTATTCCCAAAAATCCTTTTTTTTATTTCAACGGCTGTGAATTATGTTCATTCACACCCCGTAATAAGTCACAAATAGTTTGTAAAGAGTCCAACAGAAGTCTGTCACAGTCCTTTGGGAGGACTGATAAGCACCCACCTTTATCTCCCTTGACACGCTGCCAAAACCTAATTGGCAATTAGCTTTGCAAGGCCACACGGAGCACAGAGTCAAAATAGAGCTTCAGAATTTAAACTGATCAGAACGAACAAAGTTGCTTCCTGCAAAGGCTCACGTGCCTTTGCTCCTCCTTTATGTCTTATGGGAGGGGCCAGTCATCTCCAAGTCCTACTCCCGAGTTGTCCCTTTTGTCTTAACTGTTCTTGCCTTCTGACAGCTCTGCACATGTACGCACTGGGAAGAGGCTCCCCCTGTTCCTCTGCCTCACTGATGTCTGACTCTGGAGGCTCCAGAGGCAGCATATAACTCCCAGATGGCCCTGGCCCACCCTCTGCCTCTGATGCAGAGCCCTCATCCAAGCCTTCCCCAGATTCCAGGACTGGCCCATGTTCCTCCCCAACCTCCTCACTGTCTGACTCTGCTGCCAGCTTTGCAGGCTGCTGGTGGACCACAACAGGAGTCATAAGGAATATAATGTAGGAAATGACCAGGCTGAGCCTGAGGGGTGGTGCTGGGGGATGTCAAACTTATAATAAGTCACAAGTCCCTGCATGCCCACAAGAGATGTACTGTAAGTCCAGCCCACCTTGAATGCCTCTCTTATCTCCCACTCATTTCACTTGACTGCTAGTTGGTCAGATTCTTGTAGAGAGCTTAAGCTTGTAATAAATCTTTATACTCATTTGAACTGCCTAAATCTGATTTTCCCAGTGTTTGACATATAAAGTGGGTTGATTTGATCAAGATTAAAACAGATATTTGGTTATTTGTGGTAACTCTTAATAAACTTGCTGACCAGGATGGAATGACCAGGATTTAGAATAGAATAGAATTTTTCATTGGCCAAGTGTGATTGGACACACAAGGAATTTGTCTCCAGTGCATAAGCTCTATAAACACATGATAACTTATCTATAAAAATGTATTCATAAACAGATATAAAATATAAATATAATTATAATAATTTTAATTTATAATCTTATAAATTTATGATTTATAAACTAAGATTTATAATTTATGAATGTATTATTTATCATTTTAATAAATTGTAATAATTTGATAAATATAAAATAAAAAATATAGAAATTTATATATAAACAGATTAAGCATCTGTTTACAGAGCCACGGTGGTGCAGTGGTTAGAGTGCAGTACTGCAGACTACTGCTGCCGCCTGCTGGCTGCCTGCAATTTGACAATTCAAATCTCACCAGACTCAAGGTTGACTCAGGCTTCCCTCCTTCTGAGGTGGGTAAAATGAGGACCCAAATTGTTGGGGGCAATATGCTGACTCTGTAAACCGCTTAGAGAGGGCTGTAAAAGTACTGTGAAGCGATATATAAGTCTAAGTGCTATTGCTAGTGCTCTCCGTCCCCTTCTTTGTCAGCCCTTCTTTTGTTCTGTATTTGTTTCTTCTGAAATGGCAGATGACAGTGGTACCTGTGAGGCGCTTGTACAAGGGCCAAAACAGAAGTGCTACTGTGAGCTCAGTTCCCCTTCTTGCAATGGGGAGTTACAAAGAGGCAGCCTGCTCTATTTTCCAGCTGAGCTCCCTTCTGCAACTGCTTGGGCCCATCTTTGGTACAGTGTAAAATGATTGCCGAGAGGGTACCATTTGGAGCTGATGCTGTTATTGAAGCCAGAAGCTTGTTACCACAGCAACCATGTTTGGAATTCCTGGCGAGATCTAGAAAGGCTTTGCCACCACAAGAGCAGGCCAGGGATTCCACTAATCAGAATCAAGTGAGCAAGCCTCTAAAATCAAAATATAGAGTAATATATACTATAGGGACTTGCTTTGCCTAGCTCCCAAACCATGGAGTGCACCGCTGCAGGAGGGCCTTCTTCTCCAGCTGGGATTATAAACTAATGATTTTAGATGTTTTTACTCATTTTTAATCCTTTAAATTAAACGATTTAGCCTGCTGGCTGCCATGAGTACCGAGAGGATAGAACATGGACTACAAACCTCTCAAAATAAAAGGGTAACAAGATGCTATATTATTTCCCTTAATGAGGAGCAAAATAAAAAAATCCCAGTAATGCCAATGCGGTGTTTGTTGCTCACAGCCTGTTAAAGTCACAGCTCCAAAAACAAAGAAGCCATCTGGAACTGACTGAGGATAAAAATGGCCAACCAGATAAGTGGCATTGCTGGTGTCATGGTGGGAAACCAGTTGGTGCAGGTTGTGAAGGCTCAAGGCCTTGACCGTAAAGCAGAGAGTGAGCAATAGAAGTTGGAACTGTAGCAGTTAAGGTGGTTGGGTCCATGGTTTATATAAGGACTCAGTGATATTGGAATCCAGGGGTATTTGTTGGGGAGGTCGAAAAGGTCAAGACGGAAGGCTTGACCATGAGATCAAAGCCCTACACGTTTATATGTGCAACAATGCTGCACATACATAAAAGAGTTCTATTTTGATTTTGTAGTCAATACTGCTATCTTAACTCTTTTTTTTTTTCATTCTTCCTTTGAATTGCTTTCTTTTGATCAGAACATAGGACTTGCTTCCTCAGATCTGTTTGGGACCTTCTCTCTGAGAACATTGCTTCTTCTTCTTTTTTTTTTTTTTTAATTTTGGGCCAGGTGCAGTTTCTTTCTTGCTTGCTTGGTATATTGTGTTGAATAAAGTTCAGTTTGCTGAATTTGCACATGATAACTCATAAACCGTAGCTTGCAAACAGAAATGGCTACATTCTCAAAAAGTGTTAAAACAGTGGTTCTAAATTTGAGCGACAATTGGGATGACCGCTAGTTGTTAGCATCTGTATTTCTGTTGCCATCTAATCAATGTCTGGAGTTTTGCAGTCCAGACTATTATGCTAAGACTAAATGAAACACATTATAGTTTAGCATCTTGCACGAAGAAGGCCTTAAGCCAAAAATAGGACTACAAAATGCTATTGGGGAAAATATCATGCACTGAATGAGTTCACACATTGTGCTAAACTAAACAGCAGTTATTTATGGCTTAGCAAGTTAGCAGAACCCAGCAAATTATGGCTGACTGAAGCAGTTAAAGCAAATCCCAAACTAGCACAATCCATGAATGCATAATCCATGAATATAATGGATGTACATACAGTACTTAGATATGGAAGTATGAATGCATATACTTAGATACGGAAGATCCATGGCATAACTATGAAAACTGATATCAGGAATGTGTTGTATTTTAAGATGCAGAAGACTGTGCGTTGTGCTGTGAGTCCTAATACTATTATTAGTGCTGTAGCATAATTTGAAATCTCAGCTTCTGCCTCCTAATAGTATTCTTTTCTGGCTTCCAGTACTATTTTAATACATCAACTCTCCCCCACATGCATACACATACACAAACCCAGTTGCTGGAGATTGTATGCAAATGTGGTTGAATGCCGAGCAGGCAGGCGAGAAGAACCCTCTGTCCTGTGCTAATGCACCAGTGAACAAGGAAAGTTGCACAGCAGCTGCACCCCGATATTCAGTTCCCATTTCAAATGTCTGCACTGGCTAATGTAATCAAAAGGAGGTCATCTCCTGACCTTGGAAAGCTCATTTGGGATTTGTCTCCACTCACTCTTCATCTTCGCACCCTGATGGCATCCTGAGTAGGTGGGTTAACTGAACCTGAATTGATGGCAAGCCGCTACTCTGGGATGGTGAGATTTCCCTTTGTTGCTTGTGTTTTGCAGCCCGCGTCATCTTTGATACAACTGAATTTTAAATGCATAAGTTCCCCACACCCCTATTCTGTGTAAAGTATCCAATTCAGGAACATTTTCCCCAGCTCCTCCGGTTTTTACATCCTTCCTCACCCCCCACCACACCCCCACCCCAGGGCCACTGCAGGAGCTGAGATTGCTTGCCTGATCATTCTGAAGGCCTGAGTCAGCAGAAGGAGCTCAGGGGAAAAACTCATCAAAGTATCTGGACGGAAGAAAAAGAGAAAAACTAAATGAAGTAAGTGTGTGCGTGTGTGTGTGTATGTGCATGCATGCATGTTTTTAAAAAGGAAGCGCAAGAGGTGGCACAGTGACAAGAGAACACATTTGCAAGAGTTAGGGATCTGCACTCCTGAATTTTTTTTTCAGGCATTCAGAAAAGAATTAGAAGTGTAGGATGAGCCTTGTTTTCCCATATTTTTTTTCCCCTCCAATCGTTCCGGAAATATCCACGTTCTAGCACTGCCCATCTTGTAAGCCCAATCGAAGGCCTTTTGTTCCCTGAAACAGAAACTGCAAATGGTGCTTCCTCAAATTGAGGTTCATTACATCTAGGGCGGCCAAATTATGCTGGCACTGAGCAGAAAATCCCACAAACAGCTCTCCCTGGAAAACAAAATAAGTAATAATAAATGAAACAGCTAACTACTTCCTGACTTTCCTGTATATCCAAGACCAACCACCTTGCTATATCTAATAGGACAGCTATCAGATATTGTTGCATTTTAACCAAATGCCATAGGATTCTAGAAGACTAGATTCAAAAGAAAAGATCAATACAGTATCCAATTTGTACACAATGAGTTAAGGCAGATAATGGAACCTTTTAAAAAAAATCTTCTGGACTACTGTCTCTTGAGAATAGAGAGGCAGAAGAACATGTTGGTTGGTTTTGACCAAGCTTGTTGGTTTTGACCAAGTAGTGAATGGTGCTAGTGCCAACAATAGCTGCATCCATTTTAGGATGTATCTTGTGAGCATAACCACTGTTGGAATAAAGAGCTTTTGGTCAGACCCAGTATGCACTGGTTTACTTCAGTGGACAAGTACCAAATGCAGGCCCTAAGACAAAGATTTGGCATGCTGTGCCTCCAATGTATGCTCTGCAATTTGCTAGGATTCAAACAAGAGCAAGGTGTCAGTGGATTAGAATAAGGCAAATGTGTTAGAAAAAAAACAGGATTACAATATATACATTCATAGAAGTATATTTAGTTAAATGTTTTGCCTACAGTGGTTACAATTGTTATATATATTGACAACAATTATCTTATTTGCCAGATAGAGTTAGGGAATGAGTTGCTAAGTTAAATAAACAGGAAGATTTTATCATTATTTACATGTCATAATAAATAGTGCTTTGCAAAGCAGCACAAGAAAACAAAAACCAGGTTTTTGACTCATAAAGAGTGGAAAGATTACATTTTGGACTCCAGTGAAATACTTGCTTACCTGGATGTAAGCCCCATTGAACAAAATTAAGCTGATGTTGAAGCAGATGTACAGGATTGCATTCTTTCCATAGACCTTTACAGAACCACACTGGAAGTTTTTAAAAATGAGGTTGTTTCAGCTCTTTGCTTAGCATTCTAAGCTATTATCATGGCTGTGGAGATTGATGTATTCAATTCTATCCCTGCTTTGTATATTATTGTTTCCAGTGTATGCAGTTTATTACCATTAATAACACTTTGGTTATCCAATTTTATTTTTTAAATAGCACTCTTTTATCATCCCTTTTTAAGGTGTTCTCTTTTGAAGAGCCAAATGCAGAAATATTTTGAAAAAAAAAGCTCTTACCCTGTATCCATCTTTCTATCTTATTACTGGCTGAGTCCTTTGCTCTACAGTATTTGCTTGGCTTACTGCCTTCTGATTCAGTCAATTAAATGTGTTCTGTTTTGAACAGCATCAGGAAAAAAGAATGGTTGCATTAGGTCCCAGTAAACGGATAGACTGTTAGTAGAGCATTCTTCTAAATATTGTTTTTGTTCTAGCACAGTGGTTCTCAACCTTCCTAATGCCGCGACCCTTTAATACAGTTCCTCATGTTGTGGTGATCCCCAACCATAAAATTATTTTCGTTGCTACTTCATAACTGTAATTTTGCTACTCTACATGTGTGAGTGGTCCGCATAAGTACATTATGGCGCCAACCCCATCACATACACCTGTATTTGTACGGGGTGTGATGGGGTTGGCGCGATAATGTCATCACACCGGGTACTCGTATGTGGGCGGATCTGCATGTGGGTGGACCTGCCTGGAGATGGATAGAGGAGTGGTGTCTCAGTTCCTAAGACCATTGAAAATATGTGTTTTCCGATGGTCTTAGGCGACACCCTGTGAAAGGGTTGTTTGACTCCCCAAAGGGGTCCCGACCCACAGGTTGAGAACCACTGAACTATATAATCATTCCTGGCTCCCTAAGAAATTTTCCAGTCTCCTTCCCTAAAGAAAGTGTTACATTTCCCCAAAAAATTGGCAATCTTTTCCCTGACTTGGAGCACAGCTTGCTCCTTGAGTAATAAGGGGGTTTTATGGAAGTTTTTTTAACACCCTGCCATTTCAACCAATTGATGGCAGTTGGCAAGTGAGCAGCGCAGACCAATGATGTCATCCAGATGGTGTCTGGGGGAAATTATAGATAATTGAGACAACAATAAAAAAAATTTAACCAAATAAAATATGCATAAGTGCCATTCTCTCCCCCCCCCGAGTTTCGTCAATCACGCCTCTTTTTTCACTGCCAATATGCTTGAACATGCACTACGAGGAGCTCCAAATTTTTAAATAGTTCTTTAGCTCAGGAGTTCCTATCAAAGAGAAATGAGCTCCAGCTAGACTCCCAGGGAAAAAAACAAAACAAAACAAAAACTAAACTATGATCGTTGGGGTTTTTTTCCTTTTTGTTTTTTACTAATTAGTACAACGAGGAAGCCAATATTTATAAAACGAGTGCTACGGCAAAAAAAAAAAGAAAAAAAAATGAGTTGAAATGCTTTCGGTAATGAGGTTGAACAAACAATAACAACAGCAAAGTAACTAGCGTTTAATTGGGTTGCTGGAATGATCTCGTGCAAGAAAAGAATGTTCAAAGCTGGTCGATCCAATTTACTGGCACTCTCTAATGCCAACTCAAGTGATGCAGGGCCCGAGCCTTTTGCATGGGTCACGCAACAGATTTCGTGGGAAACCGTCTTTCCATTTTCGTTTTAACAGGGGATTTTTCTTGACACAAAATAATAAAATCTGGGCAGGGCAGGGAGAAGTCTGGGGGAATAGAATAGCATAGCATAGCATAGCATAGCATAGCATAGCATAGAATAGAATAGAGTAGGGTAGGGTAGGGTAGGGTAGGGTAGGGTAGGGTAGGGTAGGGTAGGGTAGGGTAGAATAGAATATAATAGAATAGAATAGGGAGAAGGAGAAGAGAAAGAGAAAGAAGAGGGAGGAGGATA
>JANHFM010006364.1:4635-19846 GCA_032468115.1 Grayia smithii
GCTGTTCCCTCTTCTCCCGAGGGATCAGCTTCTTCGGAGATTTCGGCTAGATAAAAAGCCGATTTCTCCGATTACAGCACAGCGCGCTGACAGCTATCAGCTGTCTCCGGCGCGGCTCCACCCGGAAGTCGATTTGTTTTTTTTTAATATTCTAAAAATGATTTGAACTTTAAAAAAAAAACCCACATAGGGTAACCTCTGCATCTCCTTCCCAAAGAGATATCCAAAACTTCCCAAAGAGAAACCCAAAACTTGCCAATAAAAATGATCACACCATCTGCATCATTTCAAAGATCTGCTGCTTCACAGATCACCTGTTCTACATCATTTAGAGTCTTTTTAGATTGAAACTATCTATAGATTTACTAAACAAGCAATATTCAGTCATGCCCTCTAGGACAGGGCTGTCAAACCTGCGGCCCACGAGTCAGATGCATCACATGCTGGTTGCACCTATCCCTGGTTTAGCAAGGGTGTGTGTGTGAAATCCCAATATGTCACGTGATGCCGCCATGATGATGCAAGTTTCACACCCCTGCTCTCGGGTTATTAAAGTCTCCATTTTTAAAAATAAAGGCAACATCTGAAAAAAAAATGCTTATACTTGGTTGTATGATTCAAAAGTCATTATATTAGTGTATGGTGGAGGAGATATGGTTACAATATAAAAGCCTGTTATACATTTTAGAATTATCATAGAAAATGTCAAAATGTTCTCATTGTGATAATGGCTATCGTACAGATCCAAGATGGCCAGAGAAGCATGATTGGAAGCAGTTTACTAGAAGAGCTAATGATGTCATTGTTTATCCAGATGAGCTCTATGGCAGTGCTGGATTTAACAACAGAGGTTAGCCAGTATGTGCTGGCCTCTTGTTCATCACAGGATGCAAAATTTGCTAAATAAAAACAACAGAGAAAGCTAGATGATTAAAAAACCTAAGCAACAATTGTTATCTTCTTATCTATATTCTCTTCCTGGGATTTATATTTAGATTTCACAACATTTCAATGTCTTTTTCTTATGTAAATTTCTCAGACTTTTATGCACTGATACAGATATATAAATTATTATATGCAATTGTACATCACTAAAACTGAAAGTGTTAATATCTTGTAAGTCTGTTTTAATTTCAGTGAAACAAAGGATGAGAAATTTTGTGTAATGTAATTCTCAATATATATTAACAGTAATCAAATGTCTGTTTTGTTACATTTTTTTGAGGAAAAAGAGCATTTTGAAACCCTTGAAAATTGATATAGTCAACTGTTACAATTTTAATTACAGGCTCAGAGTGGTATATATGTATATATACACACATATATATTTGCTTCAAGACAATGTAGCAATGTAGCACCGAAGTCTGGATGCTGAGGAAAAGGAAAATAGAAAAAGATTATGTGGTGAAAAAGATGATTTAAGTATCTCATTCTACTGTGCTAAAGGAGTCAAAAGTTAATGCTTTTGTTTCTTTCCCCCCTTTTATCCTACACTTTTTTTTCTTCCATTTTTTCTCCCCTACTTTCCTACCATTTTCACTTTGAAAGATATCCCAAATACATTTATTTGAATTCGGTATGCTGTCTTGCCCCAAAGTCAACATCACATCAAGAATCTTACATCAAGAACAAGATAAGCATATGGTATCAGTAAAAGATTTTTAAAAATCAGACATAAAGCAAAAATACATAACCAGGGCTGAAGTGCAGTTCATAATCATAAATATGAAAGGTTAGAGAATTCCAGTAGTCTAGCTTTCTGAAATATCCTGTTCTCCCCCAAAATAAGACATCCCCTGATAATAAGCCTAATTGGGCTTTTGAGTGCATGGCAATAAGGCCAAGTGCTTATTTCAGGGTTCAAAAAAATATAACACAGGGTCTTATTTTCAGGGAAATGTGTAAGAACTGATAATTCTCTGATCCTTTTTCATTCTGACCTGTTTTATTCTGAGTAATTTTAAGATCCAAATCATCTCCCTTTTTCTCCCTAAACAGGACACTGAATGTCTATCTGTGGCCATCAGCAAGCATGGATCATTATTCTGGTAAACCTAGGAGCATTTCAAATTCTTCCCACTTCAAATTTCCAAATTTGTATCATGATCTGCTCATGATACAATGTGTTTTTAAAAATCTATTTTTAAATTCAGTAACCTTGTTTGAAAATTACACATTTAAAGATGTAGTTAGTAAATGTGACTTTCTGAAGTTTAATATTTTACAAGGCTGAAATATTTCTACACTGTCTGCAAACACTGTATTTTTTTATTGAGACTTTTAAAACTATTTATTCATTTATTTGATTTCTACAAAAATTATTTTGATGAAAGAAAAGCAAAGAAATCAATGATGAAATTTTGCATCTTCCCCTTTGTCTGATTCCTTTGTGTGATATTACAATATGTGTATACACAGTATGACATGCTCACTATATTAAGGCATATAAATGACTTCCATCTGCAAATCATTAAAACCAAATGTATAATGTAGGCAAAAACAATAAATGTTAAGTAATGTTGTGGACAACAATATTTTGTCTTCCTGATATAAATAGGCACATGAAAGTAAAGCTTTCCCCTGTCCAGTCATGTCTGACTTGGGGGTGGGGGTGCTCATCTCCATTTCTTAGCAAAGGGAGCTAGCGTTATCCAGAGACATTTCATGTGGCCCACACGACTGTATCCCAAGGTGCATGGAATGCTGTTACTTTTTCACCAAAGTGCTGTTACCTATTTATCTACTTGCATTAGCATGCTTTCGAATGCTAGATGGGCAGGACCTATGGCAAGTAACAGGAGCTCACCCTGTTGCATGGTATTCGGGTCTCAAACCCAGACTGTCAGCTTTCCAGCTCAGCATCTTTAACTGCTGAGCACATAATAAAAAAATAGATTGTAGTATATATATACTTACATACATTCAGAGAGGGAATATGCATTTAATTGGTTGAGCTGACTTTTTTGTGTATAAAGCTAATCTCACAAAATATTGATTCTGAATTGGAGGTTAAGCTGGAGACATGACAACCTCTTCTGAGTATAATAAAATGCTGTAAATATTTAAAGATCCATGAAATTTTGCATCTTTTTGAGATGCGAGGTAGTATACAGGACTGCTATATCGACAATTCCTGTCAAAATAATATTCTATATGTGTGGCCATTTATTTATAAAGAATCCTTTTGATCACCAATATAAATCATTATATATTGGACATACAAAATATACATAAAAGGTAACATGCACTTTTAGATAATACAGTGATAAGCGACTTGGTCATGCATAGTAGGAGGAGAGTATCCTAATGCTTTAAAAGAAATGCTTTAATTAGACAAATGAACTTTTATAAACTCCTTGCAAGCTCTTAAATGTCAAGTACTCTTCATGAGACAAGATGGGAAAAAGGGAGTGGGATGGGAAAATGTGGTTGAATCACATCTCTATTTAGAGACTTTATTAGATGGTGTAGTGGAGACTCTTCCTGACTTTCAAATTGAGTTTATTAGATAAAGAGCAGCGTTTTGCTTCTTGCTCTATAGTTTTTAGAATTTGCCATGCTCCTTAATTTATTTCATGCTTTTATCTTTGAAAGATTTTTCCAAGAATGCCTCTAAACTGCAAATAGGCTCCAAAAGCTACATTAGACAGTATAAACGAAGGGCAGGTTCCAGGCTTTATTTAGCTGTATGTCCTCTTATCTGGAAAACAAAGTTAAGTCAGTATATGAAACATCATGCTAGGAAGGGAAAATCTAGCTGGATAACAAGGTGCCTCCCAACTGTTTAGACTTTAGATCCTCAATGAAGGGCAATTTGTTCAAGTTTCCCCCAACCTCAGCAGCCAGTTTGCAAGAACCCACACGTTCTTATAATTGCAA
Source organism: Grayia smithii (assembly GCA_032468115.1). Taxonomy (NCBI): domain Eukaryota; kingdom Metazoa; phylum Chordata; class Lepidosauria; order Squamata; family Grayiidae; genus Grayia; species Grayia smithii. The sequence goes on from JANHFM010006364.1 coordinate 8,515, forward strand.
ATGCGCACATCAGTCCCAAAAAAGTTTCAGGTCTCAAAAGTACTGCTAATCTCTAATATTTCCCTAGGAAAAGAAAAACGTGCATCTGCCCAGTTACATCCCCTTTTTATGGAAACTTCAGTTCCTGCATTCCTCTAGTCAGTGTGAGATATACTTGGTCAGTCTGTTGGATGTATTTGTGTGGACGTTGCGGCGGCCTGAAAACGACATTCATCTCAAGGGATTCATGTATCCTTTAAATAAGCGTTGCCTGCACATGCAGCATTAAGTGGATCACTGCGTGATTGCCTTCCTGACAGCGTTACCACCGCATCGGCTTAGCAGACTCCCTACGCTCTGCCTTTTCTCTGTGACGTTTCACGGTGAGGCCATGGCAGTTGAGGTAGCGACGGCTCAAAGCCTCTAGGGGGAGCCCGCGGCAAGGCCGCAAGGGGCCCAGGCTACCGGAGCCAGCTGGGCCTGCTCCATACCGCTTATTTCGGCCTCTTCTCTATCGTGCGCTCTCCGTCTCCAAGCCGTCCCACTTTCGCATCACACCTCACCCGCCTGCGCGGCCGGACTGCGTCACCCGGACAAGATGGAGACCGCCGAGGAAGGTAACGTCCTAGAGCCCACTCGCGTTCGCGGGGCTAAGGCCAGGGCGGGGGTCAGGGCGAGGGTGGGAGCGGTGTCTTCGGGAGCCGGAGAAAGGTAGTCACCTTCCGGGACCGTATTTGTACTCTACACACACACACACACACACGCACGCACACAAACCCCAGTGCCTGGCCGTCTGAGGCCTATTGAGGCGCCTGCAGATGTCGTGAGTTGCTCTACAGCGTAATGGGTACGAGACGAAGAAAGAGTGTGGAGGGTGGAGGTGGTGCATATATGTGTACGTATTGAGGTGTGTGGCAAGTGGACGAGACGGCTCAGCAAACACTGTGTGTGTGTGTGTGTGTGTGCGGTTGTTGTTGTTGTTGTACGTGTTGCTATTCCTAAAGGGAGTGCTGGGTCAGAATGGGAAGGAAGTTACCTTGCTTGAAAATAGGGCACATCTGGAGGTGCTTTGATCTGTGGCGGCTTATTTGGAAGTTGTGGCCTGGATTGGGGAAACACGATGCAGGTGTTTTGGATTAGTGTGCCTACGGGGTTTGCACCGAACTTGGCATTAAGGAATCAAAAGGGATGACTAAGCCAGCTGTACCCATTTGTTTTCACGTATCCCTTATGTAATTATTTGGAAAGGTAGTCTGCAGTTAAAAGCAGCTACAGTTGAAAGAGTTCTTGGAGTGGGTTCTATCTCTTATTCTTTTCTGCTTGAAAGGAGGAGAGATAAGGGGGTAGATTACAAAAGAGCATTTGCACACGATTATTTTTTTTTAACGCAACACAAACTCCATGTTTAAAGAATGAAGTATTGTGTGCGCATTGGGTCAGGAGCTTGCATCAGAATTCTTGCGCTCTGAAAAATCTTTGAGAAATCACGCAGATACTAAAATCTGCAAGTAACAGACTGAAGCTGCTTTGGGTTCCATGGTGGAAGAATAAACAAACAAGGTGCTTATTAATATTATAACACAGTACATTTGCTGTACATTGCTGTACAATGTACATTTGCTGTACATTGTTTTTGGTCATTCTAAAACTTCCTTAGTTTGAATTAGTTTAATTGAAACTAATAAATGATACTGGCATTCAAGATCATCTAGAAAATGTTATTGAGAATGATTGAAGGCAAGTTATTTTCCCTTTTTCAGCTATAGTCGTTTGCAGATGTCCTTGTTCACAAGTCTAAAGCTTACTTCTGAAATACATCCAGTTTTTTAAAAAAACCTTAAATACAACGTTTTTATCAAACTCTATGATCTGTACCGACATAATTAGAAGGAGAATTATCTGGATATTTTATTTGTTTATTTATTCAATTTATATGCTGCCCATCTTGCTATCAGTGACACTGGGCAGCTTACAGCTTGATAAAAATGACAGTATAAAATATTGAAAATTAAAATTAAATTAGCTAAGATTGGAATCAGTATACAATGGAGTAGAAGTGGTGTTTTCTTTTTAATCCACTAACCACCTCAGAATGGAATGCCCCTATTGGGGCCCAAGGCCAATCAATCAGCAGAACCAGCTTTGAGGTTTTTTCCGAAGACCAAGCAGGTGGAGACATAATTCAGCTCAAGGCGCACCATGTTCCACAGCAGAAAAGATTCTTCTCCTGGAACCTGCAAGTCAGAATTCCTTGACTGATAATGTCTGCAACAGGCCTCTTCTGCTGAAGCAAGTAGAGCAGGCCAATCCCATTAGAGCACGGGTGTCAAACTCGCCGTGTCATGTTTTGCGATGTTTTTCCATTCACGAAGCTGGGGTGGGCGTGGCCTGCGCATGATGCATTTTGTAGTTTTAAAGGATACTCTCATTTTTTGAGCATTAAGAAGTAATTTAAAATTTCAGTAAAGGCCATCATAATGTTTTCATATTCCTGGAAGTTACAAGCAAGATTTGTATTTTGTTCACAATAATCACTTTATGAGAGAGACTCAGAATTATGTTTACTACTTCTTTAAAATCCAGAAACTATACTGTAATATGTGAAATGCAGTCCAGAAGGGGCTGCTCTCTGACATGACATGTATACAGAGTAGGATCTACTAAGAATGTATTGTGGCAAAAAACAAACAACCAGCCAACTAGCTTTTGTTTAAAAATACCAAACATCAAGGTTGGATCATAAGCTATAATACATTCATATTTTGTAGTAGTTTTCCATTCCAAGGTTGGAATGCATAATATTTATATGTCTTCTAATTGACTTAAGATCTTTGACTACCAAGTGTTTTTTTTTAAATTAAAGTTAATACCAACTGTATTAAAGCTCTTTAAATAAAAAGTCTCTTACAAAGTGCAAAAGTAGAAATCTCTGCTTGGAAAAATGCAGTATAGCCAATGTAAACAAAATTGTTAAGTTCTGTACTTGCTTCTCCTAAGAAACAAATGCCCTGCTCACATTGGAGATGGGGATATCTAAAATTGGAATATTGGCTGAGAGATTGACTATTAGCTATAGATAATGATCCATTATTTTCCCAACAGATTTATTGCTTTTTTGTTGCCAGTTATTCTTCAGACTGGGAAGTTACAGTAGAATGAAAAATAATATCATGTGAGTTACCAGCAGATTTTAAAATAAGTTTGGGATATGTACAAATTTAAAAAAAATCCTCTCAAAGATTAAATATATAGAGTTTCAGACTGAAGCTGTTGTTACAGAACAATTAAACTTGGATTCTAAAAGAGTACTTAGGAATCTGCAAAATATTTAAATATTTTTAACTTTCCTAGGCTGAGAAAATTGTTTTTCAGGCTAGGCATAACTTGCTTCCCAGTACACATCTGTAAAACCTCATTAGTTGAACAACTTCCTATAGGGATACATATAAAAATAGGAACAATATGTGCTACTGAACTGTATGGTCTATAGAGATATTTGGAATAGCTTATTTTGCTGTGTTAATACCCTGGAACAATAGGTAATTTTGATGACTTTCCTCTCAGATATGAAATTACCACCTATATGGTACCTAAATTTTGTGTTGGTGCAATGAAAACAAAGCAAAAACTGATGCAAGTCTGAATATTTTTTCCTTATTTTTACATAATTTGTTGATTCTATCTTGGAATCGATTGATATAGATATTATATCATAATTTTAAAGAGTGAATGTTTGGACTTTAGGGAATATTAAATCATTATCAAAGAGCATCAGTTGTTCTCTCGTTTTTTCTAGAAATTGCAAGCCACATTTTTTACTTTCAACCAAGATTTGATTTGGATTACAATTTACTGCTCTTTAAAAGTATCATTATATTTCTTCCATTATTTAATTCCAAAATATCCTTATAGATAATATTTGCAGTATATGTGACTTCTGAAAAACATACACCTTAGCTTCTAGGTAAGCTCCCAGCATTATTTTAGAACAATACTCTCAAGTGTAATGAGTCTTCTTATGTTATATCTCTTTTTTGGCAACTGTTATGAGATAATTTTAGAACTTCTTTAAGATACAAATTTACTAAATATCCTACATATTTAAGTACCATGCTCTGCATTAGACAATTTATTCAGTTTGAAACATACTGTGTATCTACATGCTCTTTTCTCCTACCACACACCTATTCAACTTTATACAAGAGGTCTTAATTTTAGGAAACTGTTGAAACATATCCTACAAAACAGAACCATTAAAATAAAAGTTATTTGATTCTTAATATTGATGTCACTTTCAATGTGACATCTTTGGTAGCTTGCTTATCCTAGTGCAAGATTTACGACATATAGGAAAGAAAGGAAAATACACCTGTTAATTTCTATGCCTTATCAGTTTTTAATATTAAACATGGCATTTTTATTGTCTGTGCAGACTTGCTGTTCTCCTACCGTAAATTCCGGCGTATAAGACGACTTTTTAACCCATTAAAATCTTCAGATAAGTGGGGGGTCGTCTTAAACGCCGGGTACTGACCTTGCAAGATGCATGGCTGGCTAACTCTTTATTTTAACTGGAAAAGTTGGGGGTCGTCTTATACCCCCCGTCGTCTTATATGCCGGAATATACGGTAACTATTGTTTCACTTAGCAACATAAATTTTGGGCTCAATTGTGATGGTAACTCAAGGACTTCCTGTAATTAGCTTATCTCACTTCAACCATTATGCAGCAAGAAACTTACAGGACAATATTAAAGATATTTTTTTTGGAAAATTTCTGTTTATTAAAGTTAGATAATTTACAAATTACTATTGCTTCAATCTATATTCAGTTTGTGTTTAATTATTGAAATGTCAGTGGTTGCATTATGTGTGAATAATAAAATTCAAATAGAGGGAAAAATATTGATTGAAATTGCTAGTTATTATAATCCTCTGCAATGTAACATATTCCTGCCAGTTTAATAAAAAACAAGAATTTGCTTAAGTCTAACAATTGTTAAAACTCTATAATAATATATGAATAGCATTCATATTCACCTGACAATTGCACCTTGTAAGAAAAAAAAATTATATCCACGATTTTAGAAATTCCATTTAAAAATAAAATCAATCACATAAAATATGAGAAAACATAAACATACAAATTAACATATTAAAGAATTTAAATAAGTTATTCAATAATAATTATGGCTTTGCTTGGGATCAAATAAGAATATAAAAGGGTTATTTTAGGATTTTAGGCCATATATCAACAATTAAGATATTATTCCCAAAATTGATCTATTTCAAACTCTTCTAATAAATTTTCCTCACAAAAGTTTTATCAGTTGGGACAAAAAAGTTTATTATTTTGCTTTAATTCAATATACAATAGAATAAAATGTTAATTTAAAATGATGCTACCAGATTTTTTGTCTTCCAAAGACTAACCTGGTTGTCTTCCTACAATGCCTGGAAGAGTCTGGCAGCTTGGAGAATTATTACCAGCCTCTATACATACAAACACTATTTTAAGCTGTTACATCAGTGGCATCAAACTTCCTTTAGAATCTACACACACACACACTCACATTGTTAATACCTCAAGTTATTAAATGTCATTAGCCAAACATGCCCACTGCATTATTCGGAACTTTTTTATCGATAGACTCTACATATTAGAAATTAAATATTACAAACACACAAAACCTTACTATAGTGAGAAAAAGTTAATGCACTCATACACATGATTTCATTCAATATATTTATAGAAAAATTTTAGTACTGAACATTTAGCCTTATCTAAATGGAATATAGAAAATATTACTCCATTCATGCATTTTTTCCCAGGTGTGACTCCCTGCAAAATTGCTTTCTAATGAAAGGACAAGCTTCATTCTTCTAAAACTCCACAGTCTGTAGAGGAATGGAACTGATAAATAGTAAAGATTAGCAAATGAAACCTGCTTGGTCTCTCAAATAATAGACACACACACAGGTTCACCAAATATGTGAATGCAAATAGTGGAGAATTTGATTAAATAAGCCCTGACTTTTAGGAGTTAAGTAAATTTCATTTCCACAGTTCTCCTAGAGGTTTGTGCTGAGCTTCTTGCATAGCCTCTTCTGTAAAGGATTTAATTTCTTTGTGCAAATCTTCTACACTCTTCGAAGCATCAATCAACTATATTCAAAAACAAAACATACAGAAATGAAACATTTATTATTCAACTAAGAAAAGATGAATGTCAACTTGACATTCAAAAGTCACTGAATGAATGCCCTAAATTCAGCTTTTCAGCTAGAGATAAATGATTCATTCCATCTTCTAGTCATAAAAAGTTAAAACAACCAATTGCTTATGGTTAACCAAAAACTGCAAGAACTACCAGCTGTCTAGTTTTTTAATATTTAATTTCTTACCTTCCAGTTTAAAGATTTATCTTTTATCAGATGGTAAAAGCACTGGAGAACTTTCTCCTGAAAAGAGGTATTCTCATAGCGTTCATTTCCAAATTCTCCTCGTTTGGCTGCTTCCAATGTGCTCAATTGAAGAAAAAGGATCAAATCTGGTTTTGGAAGCCCCACATCAGGTTGCTTGCACCATTCCAAAGAGAAGTTCTGTTCAGAGAGAATTAAGAGCTGTAGTAAATAGTTAAAAGTAAACAAATAACAATTTGATAAGATTATAGGAAGGTAAATTATAGTTCTGTTTGTTCACTACTGTCCATACTTTCAGTTCTCAACAGATTCTTACAGTGTTTGTATCTTGTCAGTTTATATCTTGTAGAAATATTTGAACATAAGACATTTACATACAGTACAACCAGATGTGCTACAAACTACTACCCTTCCCCAAGGATATCATCTATTCTGCTAAAATTCCCATAATATTTATATACTCGACTATGACTGGGACTTTTGAGAACAGTAGCCTAATATATTAGGATAAATTTTACTTTTTTAGGGAGTTTAAATAGGATTAAATAGGCCAGGCTGTTTCAATTTTATTTATTTATAACTGCATTTAGCCAGTAAACCAAAGTCCAATGAAGATAAATAAGCATATACAACAAACAATCTTAATGTTAAAATGGATTTCCTGCCAAAGCCTTTATACTAACAAAACTTTGCAACACTGCAAAATGTATTTAAAAAAATCTTATCAGCAAGCAGAAAATTGATATAAACTATCTGATTTCCAGAGATTGCTGCTAGAAAGGGTAAAATAAAATTTTGATACAATGCTAGGCTAGTACATTTCTGATTTACTTACTTCTTTTGCACCTGTGAAGGCTACTCCAGAAAAGGCATATCTGTCCACTATTAGAGTGACACCTTGACTTAATTTTTCTTTAATAGATGGCCTGAACAAGAGAATGGCATGTTATTTACCAAAAATAAAAATAGATTAAGTTACAATACTAGCATTCCATGACTATTCATTTTGTGTGTGTGAGGGTAATGTTCACACAACTTAGGAAAGAACTGTCATCTCTGTCCCACAACAGCTCCTCCTCTGACCTGCTGTTGACTCACCGACAGTCTCTTTATTGCAGAATATACAGCCTCCTGCTACATAACTAAGTTCCATGTCATGCTGAATAAACTAAACTATTAATGTGTCTTAAATAGAAAACAATCTTTTGATAGATTTTTACTCCAGAAGCATTTTATTAAAATAAATTTGATAAAAATCAAAAAAATCTGATTTAAATAAAAAATCTGATTTAAATAAAAAAAATCTGATTTTTTTGATTTTTTAAAAAAAATCATTGATTTTTATCTACCCTGATTATAATTAGTTTTATAACCAATTCATTGAATAATTTTTAAAGACATATATAGTCACTGGCACTTGAGCAGCTCTTTAAGAACAGTAAAATGTGTTTTGCTAATACCGTAGTTTTCAGTGCCTTCATTTTGTTACTTACAGTTTAAAAACTAGATTATGTTGTTGAGAGTCAATTTGATGCAGTTTTAAGACCAGAAATTGAGAGACAATGAGTTCTAGACCCAGCCTATGCATGAAACCAGCTTGGTGATCATGGGCCATCACTCTCTGAGTCTTAGGAAGGAGACAATGGCAAACCACTTAAGAAAACCCTTGCCAAGAAAACTGCAAGGGCTAGTCCAGGTAGTTTCCAGGTGTCAACATGTCTCAAAGGCACAAAAAGAGACGAGTCTTTACAAGAATTTCAATACAAATTTTTGGGTAAGTTTATAGAATACTGCACCAGAATTGCAATCTTATGGCCTATGGAATTGTGTTATAATTCTAAGTTGATTTTGCCCCCTTTTCTTACATTACTATGCCATTCTATACCATACCTGTACCAGGTTTAAATGGGTGGTAGAATTTATTTTTTAAAAAACTCTTGAAACAGTATAATTTAAACTTGTGTTAAAGGTAGTTTGCACCTGCTTCATTATGTTATTCTATAACATTTATTTCAAATATTTTACCAGCATTTCTATACCATAATTCTGAAATTTCAAGAGCCTTGGTGGCACACTTAGCTAGTGCACTGCTAAGTGGTTCCACTTAGCTCCATCTGCCTGCAATTAGTGTAAGTTCAAATCTCACCAGGCTCAAGGTTGACTCAGCCTTCCATCCTTTCGAGATAGGTAAACCCAGATTGTTGGGGGCAATAAGCTGACTTTGTAAAAATGCCGCTGTGGGGGGAGGAGGCAAAAGCCCTAATAAGCAGGCATATACAAGGAATGAAGGCACATTGATTTGTGCTTGAAATTGTAAGCCGCCCTGAGTCTCCAGAGAAGGGCAGAATATAAGTTGAAATAATAATAATACAAAAAAATCTGAATCTTGACAAGAGATAGTATTCTTTTCCTGATTTTGTTCCCTGGTTACCTTTTCCATCCTTTTCAGGAAATATGTCAAGAGCAATCCTATCTGTGTTGTTAGCGTACTTTTTAGGACAGAAATAAGAAAAGAGACTCTGCTTTATGTTCCCAGAAATAATGCTTAACCTCTTGAAACAATTCTGCTAATTACATGCTAGTTACATATAGTAACAAGTGGTTAATATCAATAATCAAATTCCAACCTGCTTCTTTCACCTTTTTAGTAAAAGATTGATTTTTGAATGTTCTTGGGAGAAAGGGCTTTATGCCCAATTTCCTTCTTTGAACCTGAAACTGAGAAGGGCATCTAAAAATACTTTGGATCTTGGGATATTCTACACAGACTATAGAATTGCAGCCTAACACAATATTTGAAAGTGATACATTCATAATTTTCCCAAAGTAAAATGTGCAATCAAATGGGATTTAATGGGAAATATTTGGACCCCTTAGTACTAAATAAAAAATTATCTTACACTTGCTCCCAACGATTCGCAGAAAATAGTAGATGAACTGTGTGGTCCTCCAAGTTGTTTTTCTTTTCCAAGTAAGAACTTATTAGCCGTCCAGTTTCTGTTGATCTTTCTGTAATAAACAAATAGGAAAAAATGAAATATAACACACTTCCTCAGTATCTCTTCTTTTTCTTTAAACATACACCACATGCATTAAGCATGCGTAACATAAAATGCAACTGCTTTATCTGATAATTTTCCTTTCTCAAAATTCATTTGGAAAGTATGGCATGACTTCAATATGCAATTAAAGTACTGAGAAGTACATACAAAAACTATGAATCCATGTTTGTTAGTTACACTTCATGTCTTAGAAATAAAGCTTTAGTGCCATAAGCCAAATGAACATGCAAACAAGAGTCTAATGGAATATTAATTTAGTTAAATACTGTATGTACAATGGTGCCTTGATATTAAACTGCTTTGAAACATTGAAACACATTTTGACATGAACATTTTGTTCCAGTACTCATTGTTTGGTTGGTTGGTCAACACACAAGCTAAAACTTGTGTTGGCTGCCTTGTGATTCACTGCATTATTCTTTATGGGAAAAATTTGGTACTCATCTCGCCTCCTGGAACCAATTAACGAGAGGCACCACTGTACCAAATAATCTGCAGTGGAAATAAAGGAAATACTGTTTAAAATCTCACTAATATGCTGAAAATGATTAAATGTAAGCATATTCTGTATAGAACCAGCTGCTGAAAATGCTAGTTCCAAGTGTTCCAATAGAAAGAGCTTTAAAAAAAAGCTTAAAAGTATAGGACAGGATTACTTTTGAGTATTTATTAACTATAGATTAATCAGAGATTATAATAAAGCACAGATGGTGGACAACATTTCCTCCATCAATAACACTATCGCAAAACCCTCTTAATATTACCATGTCTTTCTTCTACTATCAGTTGCTCAATAAATATAAATTCAACCGTATCATCTAAACCAAGCTTGTCTGGTTCTGAAGGGCTGTACCCACTGAGTTTCAGTCCGCTCTGCGACCATTCTACTGAGATCATTTTTCTCTAACAAAATTAGAGGCGACGCCATTCCTGCAGTCTGTATCCACTCCGAGGTCTGCACTCCACTTACCGGGAAACCTGAGAAGTTCGGCCTGGTGTCCTCCTGCCCAGAGGGCCTCCACGAGCCTTCGGCTCTGTGTGCTTTTGCCTGCTCGGTCAACCCCCTCCAGAACAATCAAAGCCCCTCGTGCGCCCGCCATCGATAAGCCCCTCCAGTCTCTGGCAAAAAAAAGAAAAGAAAAAGCCACCTAACTTGCAATTTCCCGCGCTTCACAACAGTCATAGAAATGATTCTTCCGGCGTGCAGAGCGGCCCTACTGTCGCCATGGTAATCAAATAGGAAGTGAAACCGGAAACGCGCGAACATTGTCTTTACACGAGGTCCTGGCAAAATACCAAGAAATAAGGTTTTACTAGAAGGGGTGGGGCGGGGTGGGGGTGGGGGGACCCGAATTTCCTTTTGAACACCAAAAGGAACTACGAGTGAATGAAAGGTGGGAGCAAGGAAGCCGATTGTCCGGTGCTTCGTCGCTTCTTCTCTAGGCTTGCTTTTATCTCTTAACCCACCGTATTTATTAACCACCAAGTCTTTTGGGGGCTGCCTTCTGTAAAATTCCACACAGTGTGAACAGTCGCGGATTAATTTGCAGGTGGAAGAACTGCAGGTGCTGCGAGATAGGTTTTTAGAAATCATTTTTAAACATAAGGGGTGGTAACTCTTTCAAGACAGCGGAGGAGTTTCCTATGCAGTATTTTTATTTAGCGAGAGAACTTCCTAAGCTCATTTGAATATATATATTGGGTGTATTTCCGAGGATCTTTATTCGTACTGTAGAGTTTGGCAATACGCTTAAGCCAAAAATGAACCAAATTGAAGACTTAAACGGAGGCTTGAAAACAGACTTTATTCTTTGATCAAAGTTAAAGTTCTAGGTCAGAATATTCCAAGAACATGTACAAGAGACATGG
>JANHFM010006364.1:43663-56368 GCA_032468115.1 Grayia smithii
TTGTGAGCCGCCCAGAGTCCCTAGGGAGATGGGCGGCATATAAATACAATTAATAAAATAAATAAATAAATAAATAAATAAATAAATAAATAAATAAATAAATAATAATTCTCCAATAGGAATGGAAAGAGGGATCATTTCTTCAGGACAATGTTCTTCCAAGGCAGGTGGCATAACAATAAAGAGAATATTTGTAGCTCAGGGTTGAAATGAGGGGTCCTTGCTCCTCTCTGACACTGTCAGATGTTTCATGAATCCAAACTGGGTAACATTATCAATGCTAGTGGCATATTCTCTGTCCAAGAAGATAAAATTCAGTCTTGGATCTAGACATTGACATACACCTTTCTTGCCTAGATGAGCTAGAAGTAAGGATCCAGATCACATGTACAGTAGTAGTCTTTAGAGAACAGACAATCCTTTCCAATTCCTTTGTTTCCAGAAGCTCAAACATATCCTGGATAACATCACAATATGTTACCCAACCATCACGCTAGAACTGTCCAAGCCTGGAGCAAATATGAATAGTGTTCTCCTTGAAGAATATAGCAAATATATCATTTTTTTTTCTTTAACAATATTTTGATACTCTGTGTAGATGACATGAATTGGAATGCATTGGAATGGGATCGAGCAGCAGAAGAACTTACATGGGAGAGAGTGAGTATGGCCTATATGTTCAAAAATACTTTTTCCCTGTAGTCTTGGAACAGCTTGTAAAGTTTAATCTCCTTGGCATTGAGGATGGTTTTCTCTGCTGCATACTTTTTGTCAGCTTCATCTTCCAATTTATATTGATCAAACCATATATTGCAATTGATACAAAATTATCTATAATAATACAGAGTCCCCCCCCCCCGTCCCCCCATCCCTTTAGTAGAAAAAACAGCAGTTTGGGGAAGACAGGGAATATTGTTGGTAAAAAGGGCATATTTAAAAGAAAAAATATACTTTGTAAAAAGTCCTGAAACAATTTAGAACAGTGGTTCTCAATCTTCCTAATGCCGTGACCCTTTAATACAGTTCCTCATGTTGTGGTGACCCCCAACCATAAAATTCTTTTCGTTACTACTTCATAACTCTAATTTTGCTACTCTACAAGTGTGACTGGTCTGTATAAGTACATTATGACACCAACCCCATCACATACACCTTATTTGTACGGGGTGTATGTGATGGGTTGGCGCGATGATGTCATCACACCAAGTACTTGTATGTGGGCGGATCTGCATGTGGGCGGATCTGCCTGAAGATGGATAGAGGAGCAGTGTCTCAGTTCCTAAGACCATTAGAAATGTGTGTTTTCCGATAGTCTTAAGTGACCCCTGTGAAAGGATTGTTTGACACACCCCCCCCAAAGGGGTCCCGACCCACAGGTTGAAAACCACTGATTTAGAGTGTGAAAATTGTAAAATATAACTTTATAAAGTATCCTTTTCCCTTTTGCTATTTCTCTAATTCTTGAAGCTGCTTTTCCAGTTGAAAATATCAATAGAAGATATGCATTTCTATGATACTTTGTAAAAATATTAGATTCATCAAAATAAACTTTTATTATGGTCAGAGACCAGCATATATTGGCTGCACATATTGTACTAATTCACAGTGTTTAGCATAATATGTGAATCAGCCATTTTTAGTTATAAACCATAATTAATGGTTGAGCACGGTGTGTCAACCCACCTGGTATGTCACTTTTAACCCACTTTAACTTTTGCACCTTTCCAATAAGTTGAAAACAGGTTGGGAAACAGCAGTTCTTTAAAACTTAGCAGCCTCTTGAGTGCTATAATATAGGCTACGTTAGTTAATGTTCAAAATTATTTCTTGTTTATAGATGCTTGGACTTGATGGATCCCTAGTTTTTTTGGTAAGTGAATTGTAACGGTTATTGTTATTACTGCCATTCTTATCTAGCAAGTAGAATCCAAATATGTTAAATCTTTACATACAGTGTCAGTTAAATATACCACAAACTTTTTAGAAATGCCAAGTTTTTTTAAAAAAAAATCTTAATAGTTTGTGTGACATATTTACTGCATAAATAGTAATTACTTGGCTTATAAAATACCCATTACTTCATGAACAGCATTGGTTTCTAGTGTGTTTCTGGGTGCGCTTCCCCTTTAAAGCCCTTCATGACTTGGGACCAAGTTACCTGAGAGGCCATCTTCTCCCAGTTCTATCTACCAGTCCAGTCTGGTCCAGCAGGATGGGCATACTCTGAGTCATGTCAGCCAAGGAATGTTTGTCTGTCTTGGTATGTCTTCTTTGCCTATTGCCTGCCCTCTGGAACATTCTCCCTCCAGCTATTAGGAGGGCCCCATCTCTCTCAGCCTTTCAGAAGGCCTTGAAGAACTGCTTATATGCCCAGGTTTGGGGTGTCAAGTGTCTGAAACGGTCCATTTCCTAGCTATGCTAACATATATGGAATATAATAATTCTCAACTGCTATGTGTTTTTACTTTTTCTTTTTGTATGGTGATTGTAACTTTTAATTAATTTTATGATAGTTTGCCATTCAGAGTCACTTGTTTGAGATGGTCAGCCATAGAAATTGAACAAATACAATACATTAACCTTTCTCATGCTGTTGTGAATGTGCAGCCTACAGATAAAAATTTTATTGCAAAAAACCCTACATTGCATTGTAGAAAAATTAGAAAAGAAATTAGTAGCAGAATGACAAGAACACAATAGAAAATAATATTGCTTATCAGTTAGTTTTGTATGGTAACTTTTCATTTTTCCCTACCTCTTCAGGAACATGTGTTTTGGGTGGTATCATTAAACACACTATTCATACTTGTCTTTGGTAAGTTACTGCATTTTCAATTGTTTCAGAATAATTTTTCATATGGTGCAAATTATGCTAGAGCTGCATGAATTTTAACTACTAATTATGTGTAAAAAAAAGAAATAGCTTTTTTATGTTTCTCAAAGGAAATTGACTCCATAGTAGGCCCGCATGTAATTTAGTGCTTGCATAATTATAATTTTACATATAGCATCAAATGGTGTTTTTACCCATGAATGTGCTCATACCATTATTTGTTGCATCTGTTCTAATACATGCCAATTATAATCCATGCAAACTGAAACTGTAGAAAAATAGTTTTGCTACGAAAACTAATCATTTTGAGGCCATTTTTTAAACAAAATCTATAAAATTCAGACAGTATTAATCAAATGTTTTATTGAATAATTATATTTTCATCCAAATATAATTGGTCCATAAAGAGACTTGGGGTCATGGCTCTTGTTGTCTAGAAGAGGCTGATAGCTTTCATTTCTGCCTTTAATTTATCAAGTTTCTGAATTGAGAACTATGATTAATTGTAATTATGGTCAGCTTAATTTTGAAGTTGACTTATTTTTAATCAATTACAGCTAATCATGACCAGAATTGTTTAATCTAGATAACAAAACAAGACACAGTCTGAAAAGGTTTTTGCACTAAATTGTTTTACTTCATTTGCACTAAATCGTTATTTGGCATAATGTGGACCATGTTTATATAGCAAATTTATAAACCCAGTTATTTACATCTATTATCTAATGGTTAATTTTTAAATGTATATTTATCAAAAAGAGCCATCTATCACCAATTTCTTTCTCTCTTAGCATTTTGCCCCTATCACATCGGACACTTTTCTATAGTTGGGCTTGGCTTTGAAGAATATGTAAGTGATTGTTAATCCCACAGAAAGTTTACTTATGAAGTGAATCATCCTTCTTTCCTACTGGTTTCCCATGTTTCCTGGAGTAAAGGAAGGGTGATTTTTATCCGGTGTGTTGGGTTTTTATAAGAAATCCAAGCACAACTTCCACCAAAATTGTAGGGAAGGAACATTTCTGTGATTCCTGTAGCTTTTTTTTCTGCAAAAATTGTAAAATAGGTGAGAGGGCACCCAGTTTTTCTCATAATAGATATTTTATAGACAGAATTTTCTGTCCCCATGTCCAGGACAGATAAGGAAAGAAGTTATTTCTTTTTGAAAAGCAAATAATCCTCTTAAACCCATATTACCTGCACATTCCAGGAATTTTGGGAAAGGGAATGTTAAGTGGTAAACTATGGTATAGCCAACTTAAAGACATTTCTACCTGATAAAAATCTTTCACTGAGCTACTTTGGGTGGGAGGATGATTATGATTATTGGTGGTGAATCAAATGAATATTGACTGGGATTTTCAATCCAATTGACCCTCTGCCATAGATGTTCAGCGAATGATTTTGGGGCAGTCACTCTTTAGCCCAACCCAACTCACAGGTTTGTTGTGGAAGGAAAATAGGAAGGGAACACTATGTGTGCCTACTTGAGTTTCTCTACAAAAAGGGCAGGATATAAATCTAGTATCTGTTTATAACTGTTTGATTAACCTGTCATAGTTAAGCAGTTGTGTAGTGTTCAGTCAGCTAAAATAATAAATATCAGCATCATTAGTGTTGAAATTTGTGTTAAAATTAAAATCTATTTAGGAATAAAATACATTTGTAATAGAAAATGTGATGGTTGATTTGTAATGTATGTGCAATGTTTTATAGGTCTTAAAAAGTGGTCTATTTGATGTATACATGTTGTATGTTTTAGGTTCAAGCTTCTCACTTCGAAGGCCTAATCACAACCATCGTTGGCTATGTGCTGCTGGCAGTCTCTTTAATTGTCAGTCATGTATCCTTTTAAATACTTGTATAAATCTCAACATTTTAACATTGGTTGGTCACTCTACTAGCAAATTTTGCTTTATCTATTTTGGGGTAGAAAAGACCAATTAATTGTATTCCATTCTTAGATTATTAGCATCAGGCTCACTCTATGGTGGTACTGGAAGCACAGTGCATTACCCATTCCATTTGTGTAGGGTTCAGAATGTCCTGAAATGATTTCCTGTGAAGTAACACTCTCTTCCATAAAGTAATATTACACTATGAAATTTACCTATTTCTTTGACCATAATATATAGGGTGTGGCAGCGCTTGTAAAATTTCAGAGATCACGTCGCTTGCTTGGTGTGTGCTATATAGTTGTCAAGGTAAGACAATCTTAAAAATGAGATATTTAATAAAATTGAATCTGTAGGCAGAAAGTTATAAAAATATATTTAGTCAATATTCAGTACTTGTGAATTATGTAAACAACTGACTTTTATTTTTCAGGTGTCCTTATTAGTGGTGGTAGAAATAGGTGTTTTTCCTCTTATCTGTGGCTGGTGGCTGGACATTTGTTCGCTGGTAAGACTAGCATTTTGGGGGAAACCATTGCTTTATTTTATTTTGCAGTGACAATTTTGCTTGCGATAAGTTATACAAGTGGTCCTCAACTTACAACAGTTTTTTTGGTGACTGTTCAAAGTTACAACAGCACTGAAAAAAATGACTCATGACTATTTTTCACACTTAAAACCATTGCAGCATCCCTATGGTCACATGATCAAAATTCAGATGCTTGGCAACTGGATCATATTTATAACGGTTGCAGTGTCCCAGCATCATGCCATCATCTTTTGTGACCTTCTGACAAGCAGAGTCAATGAGGAAGCCAGATTCACCTAACAACCTTGTTACTAGCTTAAGCTGTTAAGCTAGTAACAGCAATTCACTTAACAACTGTGGCAAGAAAAGTCATAAAATGGGGCAAAACTCACTTAACAAATGTCTCAATAACAGAAAGTTTGGGCTCAATTGTGGTCATAAGTTGAGGACTACCTGTATTTATAAATTGGAATCGGAAAATTGAAGAGGTTACATTTTTAAATTGGAATTTAATTTTTAGATTTTCTCTAGCTGCTAGTGAAGATTGTTTATTACTATAGATTTATTTTTCACATACAATGAAGTGCTGCAATTTTCTATGAAAAATAATTGATAAGCCATCCAGTGTCATAATGGAGATTCTATAGCTGTTTTCTTATTATGAGAACATGTGAAAAGTTTGTGTTTTTGTCATTGTAAAGCTCTGAGTCACTCCCAGATTGAAAGGCAGAAAAATATCATTGCCATCTTTTACATAGGAAATGTTTGATGCTACTTTGAAGGATAGAGAATTAAGCTTTCAGTCTGCCCCTGGCACTACAATGTTCCTACATTGGCTAGTCGGAATGGTGTATGTCTTCTATTTTGCATCCTTCATCCTCCTCCTGAGAGAAGTAAGTATTGAAAATACATTGAAAACCTTGGCATTAATTAATAAAAGTTTTCTTCATTTGCGTCTTTGCAAAAATCTATTGGATGTTCAAATTAATCTAATTTTTAAAAAATTAAAAAATGTATAGAGGACAACTGTATTATTTCATCAGCAAATAATCTGAGTAAGCCTTTCATGCCAGAATATATTGGGATCAGGAATAATCAGGCTAAATACTATGCAGATTTAATTGTGTAAACCATTAGTATCATGTTCAATTGAACATTTTCCCAAGCCAGTTTATGTAAGATGAGTAAAGCAAGAAAATCCCAGCCCACAGTTTTACACTTTGAAAAGAAAGGGCACAAAAGAAAAGGGGGGGGGGAGGGGGAGACAAGCTCAGAGACAAATTTTTAAATTGCCAGATGGAAGGGAAGCAGTTCGTAGAGCTCTAAACTAGGTAGGATTAGTGGTTCAATAGAGCTAGCAGATTTTGTATATGTACCGGATTTGTATTTATTTAAATTTTAACTGTATATTTTTAAAAATATGTAAGTCATGGGCCTTCATACAAAGCTTCAGAGTGAGATGCAGTAGTAGTTGTATTATTATTTCATATACACATATATCTTCCTGGGCTACATTAGACATTAAAACAATAACAACACAGTGTAAAATAGACATAACACCTGCATGTATAAAATTTTTCAAATATCTTTTAACTTGGGTACTATACTAATTTAAATTGGAATTGGGTACTGCAGCTGAAAAGAATAGATTTTTCCAACATCGTATTACCCTAAAAGAATAATTTTAAGGTTCCTTTTAAACATTGGAAGATCAAACTCTGAATGTTGTTCAGGTTTGGGAGATAGTCAAGTTAATCATATTAAATGGGGACATTCCCTGTATAATCAATTGCCCATCATTTTAAGGCTGCTAGGGGAAAAAAACCCACGTTGAAAACTCTTAGAGGACATGAGAGAAAAAGTACTACTTATCAGTGTTCTTTTCCTGCCCAATTAAATGTAAATGATCAGTGAAATAAATCTGGTAGATCTTTAATCTGGAATTGGCAAGAAATGCAAAAGCTTTGAGTCAGTGACATTTGATAAATATTCCATTAGTTACTGCTATTGCCATAGCTTAGAATTTTAAGACTGCAAAAGATTTATGTAAAATTATAATTACCAGGTAACCAGCTCTTGGGTGGTTAGTTTTAATGTAGAATGCCACTAGCCTTGATTGAAGTGTCTATCATTATCTTTTTTGCCATCATACTGTTGATGAAACCCTGGAAACTTTGAAATAGCTTGCTGGCTTGCTTTCATTGTCAGCACTCACTATAATTGCAAAACATACTGAATATCATAAATTTTTAAACAATCTTTTGCTCAGATTCCCGCTCTATCGTTGTAAGACTTCTCCAAATTGTCAAACTTCTGCTAGGCTTTGTTGCATTGATTTTTAAAATATTTTTGGCTAATCAACAAAATACAGTTATTCCCACAACTGCAGCATCATTGTTAAAATAAATACAATAAAAAAGAATATATGGAGATTGAATTGAGTCATCCTTGGTTCTCTCTGAGCTTGGTTGTTTGCTTGTAGATGTTTTGTTACCCAACTAGTGCTCGTAAGTGTGGGTTTACTTCTGTTTATATATAATACATTGCCCTTCCAGTGTTAGTGGGAGTGTAGTTTTCTCCTTGGTTGTTTTTTGATTAAGTTACTGTTTCTGCTTGATTATTTGTGTGGTGTTAATCCATGCTTATCTCAATGTTGGTTGCTGGAGGAAGTTAGGATTAAATTATCAGAGCACATCCATGAACACCAACTAACAATCAGAAAACACAATGAAAACTCCTTTATATCACAATACATGAACAGACTCAACCATAGTTTCAACTGGGAAATTCTGAGAATCCTGGACCAAGCTAAATCCAAAAGTGTTAGGGAATTCTTGAAAATTTGACTTCCAGACCAACCACGCACATAGAGCTGAGTTTACTTTGTTTTTACAAAGTAAGTTACTTTGTATTACAAGCAAATTAACAGGCAATGGCACACAAAACAGGCATGTATGCTGTTGGACACACTAGTTTACAGAAATGGACTCTGAAGAAGTCCAAAGTTAGAACAGCAAAAAGGTAGCATGATAAGATCGTGATCCAAACTTTAGTGTTCTTGGGAAGGCTATCGGTTGGCCCAAGATCAGAGAAACAGAAGTCCACGATACATGGGCTACAAGACATGAGTACACAGAATCTAGGTTGGATACATTGTTCTCACTGAAGAGCTGCCAGCTAGTGGTTACCTTCTACTGTATGGGGCTATTGCCTTTTTATGAAGAAGTACACCAAGCAACTCTGTTCAGCTTTCTGAAGTTTGTGATTCATTCAGAGACTGTATGTCTGCTCAGAATTAGGATACACAACATGTGACCCAATTGCTCCAGATGTTTCCTAGTGAAGTCAGACTCAGCTGTTTGAGTGCTTCCCAACTCCTGAAGATGACATTCAACCAGTAGGCTTTTTACATTAGAATCATCTGACACCCTTTCCTAAAACATTGTATCTTTGATTAGCAGCAAAACTGGCTCACTTGTTTGCAACAGATTGATGGTGCTATAATTATACTGAAAATTAATATGGAGCATTACAGGTTTCTAGAATATTAAATTATTAGAAAAATAATTTCAAAACATTGAAGTGTTAATTTTCCTTTTCAGGTACTGAGACCTGGTGTCCTCTGGTTTTTGAGGAATTTAAATGATCCAGATTTTAATCCAGTTCAAGAAATGATTCACTTGCCCATTTATAGACATCTCAGGAGGTTTATTTTGTCAGTGGTAAAGTTACATTTCCAGTTTCTTTGTAGTGCATTCAGATTCTTTTTATAATTAAATATGTTTTCCCCCATATTCAGCAAGTCAACTAATAAACTATAATTACTCTCAGGTTTTAATAGGCATTGATGATACCTTAACTTTTGTCACATTGAATCTATAGGAAATTTAAACCATAAATAATGATTTATAAATATGTTTTTATTACTGTCTTTGTGTATTATTCTAAGGAAAAGTCACCAGAAGTCTGGTTCATTTTTGTGCCTTACACTAATAGAACTTGACAAAAGCTGTCATAGATAATTTCATTTTTTTTTATATAATCCACATCTGAAGGTTATTTAACAATGCACTACACTGATTTATTTTTTGTGTTTTATATAAATACTCTCACCTTAATAGTAACTTTTTGAATTACGGGAATCTGAGAATGTGATTTCAACATCAAAATAGTTATAGTTGAACTCTTACTGGTTCATAAATGTGGCTTTGTGTATGAGCAGACCATGTATAAATAACCAAATTAATACCTGGATTTTGATAGTTTTTGAAATTCTTAGAGAAAACTTGCTGTGTGTATGCATTTTTCCCTCTCTCAATTAGTTTCTGTCCATTGCTAAACATTGTTTGCAAAGGATAGTATGGCTAAAACTTGTCCTTCTAAATTCTAAAAAGAATAAATTACAATTTAGTATAGGATTTTGATTCTGTTAAAATCTATTAACCATTTTTTTATTTTAAAGTCAGGGCAAAATATGATAATGAAAGAATGGAAGTTTAGAAAGGGGAAAGAAGTTTGCTATCTTCAAACATGTAGTATGAATTATGCTTATTTTTAATTTGCTTTAAATTGAAGCTAAACATAGAAAAGTTAATATAGAATCTTTTTTTATTGTTGTTTCAGATTGTCTTTGGTTCAATTGTCTTGCTCATGCTTTGGCTTCCTATACGAATTATTAAATATCTGCTGCCTCACTTTCTACCATATAATGTAATGCTCTATAGGTAAGATATGCTATTTCATTCCATAGCTGATACTCTGACTTTAACATTGTATGTTTATTTGAAATGAACTGCTGGTAATATAATTGTGAACTGACAAAAGTGAACTAACTAATAAATATTTATCTAGTTTGGATGGATGTTAAAAAGTGGAGTTAATAATATGTGAATAGATCCCAGAGTTTTCCCTTTCATAATCTCTCCCGCAACAAAATGGGGTTTTAGGCAACTCTTCAAATCATGATTTCTGATCTTGGCTTTCTCACTAAAGCATATATAAGCCTAAATATGGTTAATTGAAACCAAAATGAAAACAAGAAACCCAAGTTTTCCACTGAACAGTTAACATTATATTTGACCGAAACAGTTATTTATGAAAGATAATTTTTTCATCATTTGAAGAATTTTTTTACATGTTATAATCTGTATCCTAATATGAATCATGCTAGTCATGGGGGAGACATGCAACACTTAATTTAATTTTGCCTCAGAAGGAATGCCCACAATTAACAATGTTTAAGAAAAAATGCTACTAATGATGTAGTTGCATCAGTACAATTAGACTTGCATCAGTAAGACAGTGAGTTTGTTTTTAAATATGTCAGCTTCTTTTATTCCCACAGTGATGCTCCTGTAAGTGAACTTTCCTTAGAATTACTTTTGCTTCAAGTGGTTCTGCCAGCTTTGCTTGAACAAGGGCACACAAGGCAATGGCTGAAGGGGCTTGTACGAGGATGGACTGTTACTGCTGGCTACTTATTGTAAGTGTGAAGAGTCCAGTCCTTTCAAATGATTGAAACTTTCTATTACTTAAATAATTGAATCTGAGTGTTCAATATTTGTCTGCTTAGCATGTGTTGAAAATGAAGCAGTATAAATTACTATGCAGCATTTTATTATGTTTTAAGTTTGTGCATGAGAGAATTTGTTTTACTCCTTTAAAATATACATTGAGGATAAGTACAGGTAGTTCTTAACTTGTAACCATAATGGAGCTTGCCCATTATGGTCACAAGTTTTGACAATCTTTAAGCAAGTCACCCATGTGACTGGCTTGCTTAATGACTTCCCATCCCTGCTTTTCCTGTTGCAGTCATCATGCAGATGGGGTACCTTGAGTGGAGACGCCCTGGGAGGCCTAGCACTGCAGAACCTCCCGAGCTCATACATGGCCTGGCTCAGGCTTCCACCAACCCTGAGGAATCCTATGCTCCACTTTTTCCCCTTACTGGGTCCCCACAGGCCTAATGCCTGCTTCCCACTCTGCTGGGTCCCACACACTCCTCCCCACCCCCCTCAATCATAGACCATCACCTTTGTAGTAGATCTTTGGGAAGCAGCTGCCCCCCTGTATCTTTCTACACAGTGGAGACCATAAAGTGCCATCCTGCAAGTGAGTGCAATTTCAGAGTGGCCACAATGTGGCTGTTTCCAAAATGGCACCTGCTTTCAGGATGGCACCACATGGCCTCTGCTGTGTGGGAAGGATGAGCAATGAACCAGCTGCTTTCCGAAGATCTACTTAGCAAGATAAATTTTGCACTCATTTGTGGTTGTAATTCAAGGACTACCTGTAATGTTTGTGTATTGGACTTCAGGTTGGCCCAGTAAAGGTTAAGCAACTTTCATTTACTTTCACATAATGAAAGCAATATTTTGTTTAATTTAAATGGAATAATCTGTAAGCCGCCCCGAGTCCTTTGGGAGAGGGGGCGGCATATAAATGCAATAAAATAAAAAATAAATAAAATAAATATAACTCATCCTATATTGCTCAATTGTTGAAAACTCCTTGAATGCTAATGGCTATAGTCATGTATTATCCTGTGGGATACTGCAGTTGCAGACTTAGGCATTTTAATAATTTTGATTTTAAGGAGTAAATATGAAGTTACAGCAATCTCATGTGTTTGATAATGACTTTGCTTAGTATAGTATTAAGGCATCAGGACAGAAACTGGGAGATTATAAATTCTAGTTCTGCCTTAGGCCCTAGAAAGTAGGCAGTGGCACCACTTCTGAAATCTTTTTTTTTTAGTGTTTTTTATTTTTTCTGATAAACATATCATAAATTTACAATTTCTTATCTTACATACATATTTCCTTTTAGCTTCCATCATCCTGAACAATTTAAGTATTTTCGGGGTTGCTTTTCTACCATTTCATCTTCCTTATTTTACAACAATCCTTCCTCTCTCTCTCCTCACTTTCCTTTCTCACCCTTCTTCTATCTACTCTTCTACTTTCTTCTTTCCTCCTCTCCTTCTCCTTCCCCTTTCTTTCCCCTACATTTCCCTTCTTCCTCCTTTCTTTCCTATTCTTATTTCCCCTCCCTTTCTTCCTCTCCTTTTCCCTTTCTTCTTTCCCTTTTTCCCCTTCTTTTCTTCTCTCCTCTTCCTCCTTTCTTTCTCTATTGTTGTATTCATTTCCAGTTTAGCATTTTTCCAAGTGGTATTCGAGCAATCCCGATTTGAACTTTCAATTACTTTTTCATTTTACTAAATTCACACATATCATCTTAAATGTACATATCATCTTAAATATAATAACATTTTCTTTCTCCCTCCCCCCCTTATTTTGTGAACAAAGTATTGACCGGATCACGTCATACCATGTTATATCCAAATGCAATGTACATATTGAATACAAGTTTAATTTTTGCCAAATATGCTTCTTCCCTTCTTTTGATCTTATTTTAATATTTTCTGTATTTGTTTTATAAACAAT
>JANHFM010006364.1:56468-71710 GCA_032468115.1 Grayia smithii
TACAAGGAATGAAGGAATTTGCTGAGCACTTGAGTTGTGCTCGAAACTGTAAGTCGCCCTGAGTCTCCGGAGAAGGGCAGGATATAAATAGAAATTTTAAAAATAATAATAAAGGGGATGGGGATACTTTCCTGATATTACATACATTTAGTTTACTTATTTTTTGTTATTGTTTGTTTTAAAATGCTTCTTTTAAACATTCCACTTAATTAAGATGACACCTTTGGTGTCCAGAGTCACTTATTTGAGATGGGTAGCTATAGAAATTGAATAAATAAATGAATATAATGTTTGAATCTGCCATGAAAATAGATTATTTATATTTTATTGCTTACTGCCATTCTTATTCTTTTCATGTTAATATATGCAATTAAATACTATTAAATCTTGTATTAGGGATCTTCATTCTTACTTACTGGGAGACCAGGAAGAGAATGAAAACAATGCAAACCAGCAACCTAATAACCAACCAGCTCGCAATAATAATGCCATTCCAGTTGTAGGAGAAGGTCTGCATGCAGCCCACCAAGCCATATTACAACAAGGAGGACCTGTTGGTTTTCAGCCTTATCACCGGCCTTTAAAATTTCCACTCAGGGTAGGCTGTTTTAATACCTAGAATAACTCATTACTGTCTAATTTATTCTGTGTTTTTCCTATCTGCAGGAACTAATTCTTAGGGTTGTAGTTTTAAGAGGATATAATATCATCTGTCTCTTTGACTTATATTCACTTTGAATCCCATTGTGATAGGATTGATACAATATTTTCACTTGATTGGGTCTTTTTTCTATGGGATATAATGAAACAATTATAAAGGGAGTATTTCTGTCTTGAAGGGTGCAATGACTCAGCGGTTAAGAGTCTGGGTTAAGTCAACAACCCAGGTTCCAGACCTGAGCACCATGCAAAGGGAAGAAGTCATGTTATTTGTCCCAACTATTGCCCAGCTAGCAGTTCAAAAGCATACAAATGCGAGTAGATAAATAGATACCACTTTGGGGGTAAGGTAACAGTGTTATGTGCATCTCGATGTATATAGTCATGCTGGCCCCATGACCATGGAAGTGTCTTCTAGACAAAATCTAGACAACCTCTTAGCAAAATCATAGGCTGAGATAACATTTAAGTAGTTCATGTTGGCTTCTCACACAGAAACAAGTATACACCATCTTTTAATGTATCTTAATTCTATAACCATGTGTGAATCAATATATATATTTCTGAGAAGGTTTGAAATTTGCCATCCTTTTTATATGAAAAACAACTTTGATTCTTTGAATGCTGGGAGAATATAATATGTAGAAATGGAGTGCTGAAATTGCACTAATGAAGATTAAAATAAATTTTAAAAATTGTGCCCTGGGTATTCAGATAATCAGAAATGATAATTACAGTTGTTCAGACACAGAAGCTAAAAATCATAGAACAGACTAAGCATAGTTTACTTAGTTATGGTTTATGAAACAAACTAATGATCTGATTCATAAAATCAAACATAATTTTGATTTATAAATTTAGGTATCCTATCTAGAGAGTAAATCACACTAATAGGGCTTATTTGTCACTATATAACCATAAGATTTGTGAGGTAACTATCACTTTCTTTAATATTGTTTTTCATACATATATATACTTGTATTAAATTCATTACTTTTTCTATATTTCAGATATTTTTGCTGATCATTTTCATGTGTATAACACTCCTGATTGCAAGTCTTATCTGCCTTACATTACCAGGTATGTATTTCACAATAGAAGATATTCATTTTGGTCACTTAATTTTTCATTAATTTTGCATGTTATTCTGTGTAGCTTTCTATGACAATGAGGCCTCTTCTTAAGATGCTTCCTTTTGAACCCTCAGAGATGCACAACTATAGACAGATTTCTAACCTTCAATGGTTGGGAAGTGTGGTGGCTTCTTAACTGAATCAGTCCTGTAGGAAGCAGATTCCATGATCCATTTCATGTTTGTTTCATGGAAGACTACAGCACTAAGACTACCTGGGCCAATCTGATAAATTATCTCTGTTTGGAGATGTAATTCTGTTAGTTTTGCTTGATTTATTAGCAATTCTAAGTGCCATTAATGATGGTATATTTCTGAAACCCTTGAGAAAATTGGAAATAGGAGACATGACTTTGTGATATTTCCATTCCTATTTCAGAATCAGACTTAAGATAATATTGGTCAGAGGCAATTTTTATTTCAAATGGGAGCTATTACATCATGTCTAAGGATTCCATTCACTCTCAATCTTCTGCACTATCTGTATGAAATTATTGGGGGAAATCATCAAGAAATTTGGAGCCGAGTGCCTTCAATATGTTGATTGATACCCATTATCTATTTTTCTGTAACACTGTCAGAAAATGGTATTTGCAGTCAATAACAAGATAAGAAAAAATATTGAAATGGAATCCAGACAAAATGGAGGTGCTTATTATGAGGGGCCATAATTCCACAGAGAT
Organism: Grayia smithii; assembly: GCA_032468115.1. Taxonomy (NCBI): domain Eukaryota; kingdom Metazoa; phylum Chordata; class Lepidosauria; order Squamata; family Grayiidae; genus Grayia; species Grayia smithii. The sequence continues at coordinate 58,944 of JANHFM010006364.1, forward strand.
AGTCCATTTGCCTATTTGAATCAGATTATATTCTTTCATAAGAAGCAAATACATTGTTTGAGAATTTTTCTTAAATTTGAAATCAACTTACCTCAATTGAGGCAATGACTACTAAAGCTTTTTATCAGTTTTAGGTGATTTACTAACTACAACTGTGACAATCAATTTGATCTATTGATTAAGGCACCAGACTAGAAAGCAGGAGACCATGAGTTCTAAAGCCAATTGGGCGACCTTGAACCAATGAGACTCTGTTAATCCAGTCCACCTCATAGGGCTGTTGTTGTGGTGAAGGTGTGTTGGATGTTTGCTGCCTTAAGTTAGTTGTAAAAATAATTAAAAGAATAGAAACCAATACATTCAGTAGTTAGGGTGCTAGAATAGAAACTGAATTCTAGTCTTTCTTCAGGCATAAAAGCCAGCCCAAGTTATATTAGAGAATGCCTGTTTATGAATCTCAGCATTTATTGTTTCACCCACAGTTGCTTGTTTGGTGGCAAATTGGAATCAAGTTATTCTGTGTTGCCACTCCAAGTCTTGGGAATGCTGCTTTTGCAGAGTTGAGGGACCTAACATTTTTATTGACTTCTAAAAAGGCCTTCAAAAGACATTTTCTTGTTTAGACTTTTAGCTGTTAACTTTAACTGCTAGTGTTAATTATTTTACTTTAAATGTTTGGATTTTAAATTTGCTTTTATTGCAAACCACCAAGAGGTTTGTAAATCAGTAATATACCAAATTATATAAATTATGTATCTGGTACACAATTCAGCTTTGTAGATGACTTTAGAGGAAACTGACAACGTAGTACAATGAGTGGCAAACATCCATTGTTTTTTCTGTAATGCAGCTGTTCAATGCCCTTGCAATAGATACTATTTGGATCAATAAAAAGTAACTTTACAATAACTTACTAGGATTTCATCCATCCTTCCTTTATTAAACAATGGACAACAACTTACTGGACTGACCCACTATATTTATGGAATGAATTTTTTGGATCCATATTATTTGATGACCATAAGATAATACAAAGCTTTCTTACTAGCAATAATTAATATTTTTTTTGCTTTTAGTGTTTGCTGGCCGCTGGCTGATGTCTTTTTGGACAGGAACTGCTAAAATCCATGAATTATATACAGCTGCTTGTGGACTGTATGTTTGCTGGCTAACAATTAGGGCTGTGACAGTACTTGTTGCTTGGATGCCACAAGGTCGTCAAGTGATTTTTCAGAAGGTAAAGGAATGGTCCCTCATGGTAAGTTGTTAGAACATTTATTCTTTTTTTTAATTTGGAAGAGAATTCAATAGATGCAATGAGACCATGTCTCTTGGATCATGCTATAATTATAACAAATGTTTCCTTGGAAACGGGAAGCTACAGAAGAAAACTAATATTAGTAATTTGAAAAAGCACACAGTCTGAATGCAAGGATTTCCAATATTGGAATTCTAAGAGTATAATTTTGGAGGTTCTTATAGGCTACCCATTCACAAAATCAGTGCTGATATGGATTTGACAAGAGAATATCCATTTACCATTAAATGAATAATTAATGCTTCTGGTCACCAACCTGCCACAACTGCCATGGATATTCTCCATTATTCTAGTTTATTAATGTTACCAGTTAGTAGAATTCCACTTGAGCATCAGAAAAAAACAGTTCTCACTTTTTATTTTCTTATTTATTTTATACATATATAATTAACAAGACAATCTTTAATCTTAAAGAAAAAATGTAAAATATTAAAAATACAAAAAAAAAACCTAGAAAATATTTTTTATGCTTTACTTTTAAAACTGTCTGTGGAGTCTTTGTAAGGAGAGAGGAGTTTTGAGCTCTGTGCCTGTAGCAGGCACAGAGCTTATAATCATCTCCCTGCCTCTGCAGCCTCTCCATGGTGAGATAAGGATTTGCGGCTCCATACATGCTTATTTTGATTTTGGCTGCTGAGGTTCAAGCAAGCACAGAGCTTGGGCTCCTTCTCTCCCCAGTCTGTTCTCTCTATAAAGAGCTTCTGGGGGAGAATGAGAGAAAGATCTCCAACTTGCAGATGCTTGGATTTCATCTGCCAAAATTCAAGCATGCCCAGAGTCCCAAATCTCTTTCTCCCCTCCTCTGCAAAGCTCTCCGCAGAGACAAGGAGAGAAGGGCCCAAAACTCCATTTCTGCCTGGATTTCCAAGCATACATGGAATGCAAAATCCTCCTCTCCCCACCACTGTGGGATACAGATAGGAAAAAATGGATTTTAAGTTCTGTGTGTGCTTGAATTTTGGCAGTGAAGGTCCAGGTATGCATGGAATTTGGGATCCTTCTTTCCCCACTTCTGCGGAGAGCTCCACAGAGAAGGATTTTAAGCTCTATGTCTGTTTGGATTTTGACTGTCAAAATCCAAGCAGGTACAGATTGAACAGAGCTCTTTCAGCCATCTTCCAGCAATGAGACAGAATCCTTTCAGCAGGTGGCAGCAGCTTGCAACCTTCCTTGCTAGCTTTCCCATTCACTTTCTGTGGAGGCTGGTAGAGAAGTTTGCAAATGGTGATCACATGATCATAGTGCGCTTGGCAACCAGTCATAATAGGAACAGGTTGCCAAGCATCCAGATTGCAATGATGTAATGGGAGGGGGGGTTAGAATATTTTGCGGCAGTCAGAAGTGTTTTACAGGCCATAAAGGACCTGTCAACGGCTATCATAACTTTGAACGGTCATTAAGCAACTGATCATTAAGTAAGAATCATTGTAATCTTTTTTAAAAATTCTAAAAACATTACATGGAGAGACAACAGACAACAGTAGGCACAAAAGAGATACTTTTCAACCCTTTGGCATCTCACTGGGTCTGTATATTTTCAGTTCTATCTAATTTTCAAGGCAAAAAAAGGCAGAGCATCAAGAAATATCTAGTTTGCCTCAGTACTCTTCTTCTCTGAACCACAATTCAAAAGAATGGAGTTCTTTTGCTGAATTTCTGAGTGAATTCTGAAATTCAACAGAAATCACTTCACAATTTGGATGACTGTTAAGTCTCCAGTAGGCTTAACATAGAGTGGAAAAAAGGGAATTTAAAAAATCATTAACAAAAATGTATGCCCTCTTTGATGACATGATGCCATTGCATGCTAATTTTGTCACACATCTGATCAAAGTAAATTATAATTTTATAATCACTTATAATTCTGGTATTATGCATCTGCAAAAGTTTATATATGTTTGAGTTCCTCTTGATTTTTTTTTTTATTGAAAAAGTTTTATAAAAATTTTTTACAATATAAAACCCCCCTCCCTCTTCCCCTCTCAACAGTTCCTCTTGATTTTAATGTTATTTATGTACTCATCTATTTAAAAACAGCACATTATGTTATTCTCAATAAATGAAACTTTTTTCTTCTTCTTTAGATAATGAAGACATTAATTGTTGCTGCATTGCTGGCTGGTGTAGTTCCACTCTTGCTTGGACTTTTGTTTGAGCTAGTCATTGTTGCTCCTCTAAGAGTTCCCTTGGATCAGACCCCTCTATTCTACCCCTGGCAGGTCAGTTCTTGCAGCTTCTTAAATTGCTAATCTGTAATTGAAGAGAGACACATAGAGGGTCTACTTTGTGAAAACAATACCTTACAAAATTAAAATATGATCTAAAAATTAAAACCAGCAAGGAGAACCAATAGCAGTTAAAAAGTAGAGTTTTAAAAGCAGCAAAGCCTATAATGTAATTAAGGTTCTAAAAAAGTCTGCTTAAAGAAATAGTCTGTGTTATTCAAAATACACCTTCTTTCAAGGCTATTTCACATCCTAGAGTCCAGAACCGAGAAGACCTCATTCTGGCTCTTAATCCACTTTATGTGATGGCTAACTCTGAAAGAAAACTTCAAAGTGCCAAATAACTTGTTTCAGATAATGCTCTTCTTGAGACATTCTGATCCTAAATTTAGGCTTAAATCAATGTATCTTTCAAAACATACAGAAATAATAATATTGAAAATGGACTTAGAAAATTGCTTTCTATTTTTTCATAAAATAGTTTAGTTGTTTTTCACCATATATTTCTGTACATGCCTGCTTACGTATTTGTGTTCAGCTTATCCTACCTGTGGAATCCTTAGTGCTCTCTGAGTTTGTTTGCTTGCAGACATTTCATTATCTTCAGTGTTAGAATGGATTGGGATTTTTCTCTATTTATATACAGTAGCCTCCTATCTAATCATTTTTAGATATTGTATAGAAATATATTATAAATAGGATCAGTAACTTCACTAATCTGGACAACTTTAATGTAAGTGGTAGCAAGTTGGTAAAATCAGATATATTCCATGTGGATTTTCATCAAAAGTTGAAAAATAGTTTTTATGGGGATTCTTATGCTGATGTAGATACAAGATAAATATGTGTGACACAAGGTTTGTTTGTAATTTAACTAAGTCTTATTTAGACTGAGGAAATGCTCTATATTGAAATAATAACTACAATAATTGCTTTTGTTTAAATAGGACTGGGCCCTTGGTGTTCTGCATGCTAAAATAATTGCTGCCATAACTTTAATGGGGCCACAATGGTGGCTGAAAACAGTCATTGAACAGGTTAGAAATATTTACCTTGTTTGCTTTAGTGACCAGAATATTGATGGAATATATCAATGTATGATATAATTAATGGCATTTCTTTTTAGTTGGAATTACTTTCCTCAGAAAACTGGGTGAGGGCAATCTTTTTCTCTTGCACATCTCTGAATTCTGCTCCAGAGCCAATTTGAAGATCATGTAGTATCCTGAAAAAAAAAAGGAAAGGTGAAAATATATGTAGTACTCCACTTACAACAGTTCATTTACTAATCATTCAAAGTTACAATGACACTGAAAAAAGAGGCATGACTGTTTTTCACTTATGACTGTTGCAGCATCCCCATGGTCATGTGATCAAAATTAAGACGCTTGGGAACCGACTCTCATTTATTACAATTGCAGTGTCTCAGGGTCACCTTTGGTAACCTTTTGACAAGCAAAGTCAATGGGGAAGCCAGATTCACTTAACAACTGCGTTACTAGCTTAACAACTGCAGTGATTCACTTAACAATTGTGACAAGAAAGGTTGCAAAATGGGGCAAAACTCACTTAACAAATGTCTTACTTAGCAACAGAAATGTTGGGCTCAAATGTGATTGTAAGTCAAGAATTACCTGTACTGTTCTATGGATGAAAACAGTCACTTGGCCTATTACAACAAAGACAACAATTTTGAGAAAGTCTGTTTTATTAGAATTTTTGTGTATATAAGACAATTAAAATGGTCCATTTTGAATTGAGCATTAGTATATTAGTAGCTAAATTAACTTCAGTTATATGGCCTGGATACAGATTGGTATTTTGTAAACAGAAATTTTTTTTTCTATTCATGGAAAGCAATGGAATCTAGCAGAGGCTTCCCATTCAGTAAAGGAGGGACTGAAGAATATCTAACAATTACTCCCTTCATCTGGGTCAATTTTCACATAGCTCTAATCTCCCAGGCATATACGTGCTTTATTGAGGAAGAATCACATACTTATTCTGTTTGCAAATCAACTAAATGGTAATTATTCATTTCCTTAACTTAGTTCATGATTACTATGGCCTTGTTTAGGTGTCTTTCAGTCAGTGAAATATTGCTCACATTCTGGGAAGCTTATCACAGTCATTATTTCTTAGCCCATCTTACAGTTCTCATAGGAACCCTAGGAAAAAAAAAGTTTTTTTTAAGACAGTGGTGTATAATTTGTTACCCCTCAAACCATTTGGTGGCTGCAGAGCATCCCCAGATCATGCCATTTAAGTTTGCTAACAAACTAGGTAACTTTATGTTCTGGAAAGATAAAACTAAATCCGTTTTGCATCCTTGAATTTCCTACCACCAGTTTGTTTGGTCCCACCCACCTTGAGTTGTCCCTGTGTATCAGATATATTCCCTGAATTCGTGGAGGCCAAAATCAATATAACTAAAAATCAAATGTACCTCTCATCTCTGTGTTTACATTGGCAGTGTCTTCCAGTTATGAATATAAGCTTTGCACCAAATATAATTTTGCATGACAATCATAATTCATATATCTTTAATCTTATATTTCAGGTTTATGCAAATGGAATTCGAAATATTGACTTACACTTTATAATACAAAAGCTTGCAGCACCTGTTATTTCAGTTTTACTGCTTTCTCTCTGTGTACCTTATATTGTAGCTTCTGGTGTTACACCTTTGTTAGGTAAGTGCAAATGGCAATGCAGATTTCATATTTTGGTGATACATTCAGTTAAGATATACAGTGGAAATATCATCATTATTATATTAAAATATCAAATCTTCATATGGTGCAATTTAAATGAATGATATGTCAACTATATCCATATCTTTCTAACACACTAATCAATAGTTTTAATATATTTATTGTATTTTATGTTTAGCTTAAAAACTCAAATAGTATATTTAAGAAATTAAAACTATAAAAACTGATGCTATATTGGAGAGTCATCAGGTGAGCTTTAAATGATATTTAAAATTCCAGTTTTTATCCTCAGAGAACATGTCTAAAGATAAGCCTTGAAACCTAATCCAAATAGATAAGTGATTTCTTGAATATTCAGTATTTGTGTAGAAAAAAGATTGATGGGATATGACATTTTTTCAAATTTATTTATAAAATTTATAGGTTGACCATCTTACCTCAAGATAAGACATATTTGCATTATAATCAAAATCATTATAGAGTAGTATAAGTTCAATAATCACAACATAAACATATCTGCACCACCCCCAAAATAATCACATAAGTTATTTTTCACCTGTTGGTTTCAGTAGAAATGAGAGTTCATAGAACACAGAAAATTACTTTGTGCTCCTGTCATGTTTGCAAGTGTTTTCTGAATCTGGTGCAAGTTTGGGATGAATGAATATGAAATTCAATATAAAATAGGGTTCAAATATGCCATAGTTTTATTGGTTCTAATTTCTATGAATTTGGCATCAGTGGACAGTACAGCTTGCTTCACTTGTTCACTACTATTAGTCTAGAATGTAGCTGATATACCAGTATGGAAAGCAGATTGACCTATATATCCTATATATCCTATATACACACTCCCTTAAAATTTTCATTAGATGCCAGTTGTCAATTCCTGATAAACTTATGATATGGTCTGGTTGTTACTCAAGTAGCAGAATCAGCATATTAAATAAATAACTTTTAAGTAATTTCATGTAAAGAAGGCAAATGGTATTGTTTGCCTTTTTTGATCTCAACAAGCAAATGGGATCTTACACAAAGCATCTGGTGTTACTACCAAGAATCCATAGTAAGGGAGAAATAGTAGAGAATCAATGTTGAATGAATAGAAAAAAGACTAGTTGTTGAGCTATTGGGTTTTTCAGTTAACCACAATTTCTTATTTTTGAGAATATGCTATTATGTCACAGGTATTTTCAAAATAAGTAAATGGCATTAACAAAGAGATACAATCTTTATTTTAAAAGAATGCATTAGTTGAAATGTAATATTTTTATAATTGTTTATATTTATAGTTTATTACAAATGAAAAGGTAACTTAATTAACATTAAAATTTCACATTAATAATAGAAAAGTTTAGAATTTGCATTAATCCAATTTTTAGTTTCAGTTTTTTCTATTACTATTTATAGGTGTCACTCCTGAGATGCAAAATTTAGTACAACGACGGATTTATCCTTTTCTACTCATGGTAGTAGTTTTGATGGGAATCTTATCCTTTCAGGTCCGTCAATTCAAGCGCCTTTATGAGCATATTAAAAATGATAAGTAAGTATCCTAGTCAAGATTTATTAATGCCAGAGTATAGTGATAATCTCCTAAATATTTAGGAAGCTGGAATACTTGGGAACTATGGACAGAATTTTTGACATTCATACTACCACTCATAAGCACCTGAAATTGTGGAGTGATAGAATTTGTGTTTGTTGTTGTTTGACTAGATTACAGTAGTAATGCTGCCTTCCTGAAATGTTCCTTTAATTAGTATTTCATTTCAGAAATGAAATGAAGACTATTTTTTTTTAAAAAAACCTTCTTTTGAATCCTAGATATCTTGTTGGGCAACGACTTGTGAATTATGAACGAAAAACTGGGAAACCAGGGACATCACCGTCACCTCCTCAGTCTTCTCAAGAATAGAAATGGTCACATGGAATTACTTGATCTTCCTTTGCCTTTGTGTTCTTTGTCATAGACTGGTCATTATTATTTGGGTATTTCCAAACTATTTTCTCAGCTGGGTTTTTATATTTTAATTTTGGTTTCTTTTCTCATGGCATTCAGATAGCAGTTAAGGCTGTGTACTATCTGCAATTTCTGAGTTTACCAGTACTGAGATCTGTAAATGTGTAAATAGCAATATCCCAATACCCTAAAACCTTGGATTAAAAATGAATGTTCATTGTACATCTTTAAAGAATATTAATTTATTAAATCTAGTTGTCACTTTATTTTGGATTGCTGTTCTGTTGACATATGTGCCACAAAACAATATTGCTGTAGGCAAGATATATATTTCAAAAGAATCAATTGCATTTTTATAGCAATGGCTAGCTTATCAAGGATATGAAAATGAAATAACCATTACAGTCAGCAGTGAAGTGGCTGTGATAAGAAAACATGAATTTCATTTGATTTTTTAAAAAATATTTCTGTATAACATCAAAGCTGTTGTACATTTTCTATTGCCTGATTATTATTTTTTCATGTGGTTTCATTTGTAATACTGTACAGTAGACTGGATCAGGACAATTTTTTTCCTTCAGACAATTTTAATCGCTTTGTTGTGAAGCAGTAATTTTTTGGAACTGGAAGACAGAATTTTAATGAAATTTTATGCACTTAAAATTCATTACAACAAGTGGCATATATACCTAAATCAGCTAATTGAGAGGTTTGTGTAAGAATTTATTTCCATTGTGTATGCCAATATTTCCTTTGTTATGAATTGAAATATGCAAAAATTTATTTACATTGGAGTATAGGAGAAATGGCTATCTGTCCTATTTACCAAATGCAGAAAAGTAAATGATAAAAAATGCAACAACCTTTCTGAATTGCTAGAACTTTATTACAACCAAAATCACAAAGCATACCATGGAGGTCTCTTTTATTAAAAATGAGCATCTGTAATTTTAGAAATGGTCAGCATTCTGCATAGCAATTAATTCTGAAGGATTTATGAATTTGTGTATATGGAAGGGAATCTAAATACTATAGTATTAACAGCTAGAACAAGAAATAAATGTTAAAGAATCGGTTGATTTTTACAATAATCGCACCAAAAGTATCCCCAAGTCAAGTTATTTTTATATGTATAATTCTTTTCTGCAGGTAATAATAATATATTTTAATGTCGTTACTTCTGAAACACAAGATGAAATATGAAACCTTTCAATTTCTTTATGTGCTTGAAAATGCAATATCCTATTAAAAAATGGCGAGAGGTTTTTAGATTTATTGTATTCAGAAAATTCTATGCAGCTGTGTTACCACTCAGGACTGCACCCCTGAATATAATGTAGTTAAATTATGTTATCAAATAGCTTGCTGTCTTCAGCATGTTTTTGTACTGAAAAGGGTTATTTGGGTTCTAGGATTTTAGGATTTTAGGATGGGGTGAAGATTTGGAGTCTAGATTTCCAATAATTTATACTCATGAACACTGCAGTACAGTAGAAATGGGGTTGTGTTCTTTTTCCACTACTGACAATTTGAGCATCACCTCTATTTTGGCAAGGATTAATGCTTTTTTATTTTGATGCTGTTAAATTTTTTTGACAGTGCTTTCATTAAAAAATAATGAGAAGATAGCCAAAATCCTCCACTTGCTTTTAACTGTCTGTACTTTAGACAGTTCTTGTGAGTTTTTCTATCTATTTCTTTTGGAAATACAAATACTACAATTTCAGTATTTTGTGCAAGAGCATAGTTTGCCCACAATTACAGCATTTTCTAGCGACAAACTTTCAGTTGCACAAAATTAGTTCTTGACATCTTTGTTTTTTAAAAAAGACAAAGCAATCCAAACAGTCTTTCCACTAGGATATTGCCAGCAATGCTGTGCTTCTTCCTGTAGCATTTTACAGAAATGCGGTAACTTGTAATTCGTGTTTTTATCCCAGACAACCTGGTGTTCAATGATTATTAAAATTTGTTAAGAAAAAGTAGTGGTACTTGTTTTCTTTTTGCTGCTATTTAACAGTAATTATAAAGTTTGCCTTACAACATTTATTTTATACCTGATCATCTTCAAGTGTATTTGATAACTTAAAATAATGTATAAAATGTTTAATTTAACATGTCCTGGTTTGCCCAAAAGATGAATTGTATACTGTATTCTATTTCAGTGATACAAACTGACATTTGTATGTAATATACAGAAGCATTTTGTTCGTTCATTATTTTTTATATTTTTGTGTATATACTTTTGTGCCTTTTAGGCCCTAAGATCCAGAAAATTGCTTTTACATACAAATCCTACCAGTGCCAAACACTGAATTCTGCCTGCTCTGATTACCGGTAAATTGCAAAAGATGTTTAAATTTGCCAAAGGAAAGTACTGTACATATTATTAGAAAATCTGTATCTGTCCCAAAGTTACTGGAAATTAGCAATTGTGCTTAACACTTTATTTCATTTGTAATCAATTTAAATTTCTTAAAATATTTGTTCCAGTAGAACATTAAGTTTCTGTAGCGATGGTACATAAGTATTTGGCCTGCAGTTTGACAAGTGTTGCAGTTCTAAGCCTTTTCTAGTTCCTTGTAGGTCTGGAAGTGGGTGTTTTAATACAGACACATCTCCCTTTCAGGTAGGCTTTGCTGTTTGTTAAGAGAAGACATATAACAAGGTGCATCTCTTTTTCCACAGAAAGTTGTTCTTTTCACTGAAGAAAAAAATCTCTCATGTACAATTTACTTCTATGAGCATTTCAGAGAATTAAACTAAGTGGCATGCTTTCTAACTTCCAGTAGAATAATATTTTTCTGAACTGTGTTGCGTTGTGGCCCTTTTGGTATCCATATGTTGTACAATCTCTGGATCTTTGGCATAAATACTTTTAAGCTTTTAATAATAAATGTAATATTTAAAAGTGTGCTATGGCTCCTTTTGAAAAATTTACCGTGTATATTACTTCTATTTACACTCTCCTTTTTAAAATTAAAGATTAAACGGCGTTTAAAAGTGCGGTTTAAAGTTTATCCCAGAATAAATCTTTAACAAGCTCCACCTCAAATATGGAGAAGTTTCGAAGGTAGCGCTGTGCAATATTAACGGCGCCTGCTCGAGGGCGCGACGTCTTCAGCCTCCGCCTCCGTCATCAAGGGTCGCGCGGCCTCATTCGGCGGAATAGGACGACCAACGGCGGCTCTTCGTTGTCAATTCTCGATTCTTTCCGTTGCCACGAGACAGATGCGCGCGCTGCCATGGAAACCTAATTTGTAGCTCCGAACTTTCGAGAGGCAGCCGAGAAACGAAGCCTCCAGTGGTGATCCTTTCCGTAGCTTCTTGCCGCTAAACACCAAGTAGGCGTTAGAGCAGAAGAGCCACTTGAGCCGGAGGAAGGGGACGAAGCTCCCGTTTCCAGCGTAGGGAGGGGTATTAGCTGGGGATATTGCTTCATTTGCGATACGGTACATTTATGCTCCCCTTTCTACAGAGAGGTTTTTTTTTTTATCATGTCCCGCTTCTAGCATCGTATTTTATTTCAATAACAACCCTCAGATAGGTTGCAACTAGAGAAGGTGTATATATACGAATGGATGTCTGACACTCCCACCCACCCCAAAAAAGTTAACTTCCTACCTGAGAGGATTTTTAAACTCCGGTCCAGCCGGAATATTTACTGCTCGTTACATCACGCCATCAGCTGAAAACGCGTTTATTTATTGAATACAAATCTGAGAAGTAGAATTACACTTGCTACCCCCACAATGAATTATGAATATTGTATTCATTATTTCTGGAAAATTGTATTGTTAAGAACAATATATTTCTTGCTAAATGCCCTGAGAATCATTTGATTAATAAGCAGAACCTAAATCTATGTTTATTCTAATATAAGGATTCTGATTTCATGAAATACAGATCTGAAACCTGATTTATCAGACATTACTGTAGTCATCATTCCAAGCTTTTATTTATTTTCAAGGTACATTTTATAGTGGTATTGAAAAACAAATGGGAGAGAGTTTGACTTACATGGAACAGAGATAAATATGTAGATTTTTTTGAGTTCTGTATACAATACTGTAACTGCTTCAGAAAAGAGTACAAAAATTGACAAAACAGCTTAGCTTAACTGGTGGAGATATCTACTGATGTATGGCAATCCCATTTTACTAATGAATGATCTCAGGTTGATTAATTCCTGTAGGGAATTCTGGAGCATGTTGCACTTAGGCTTGGCTGCTCACCAGAGGGTTTTAAGATTTAAGCAACAGTAAAGTGAGACCTTATAGCCCTTAGCAGGAATAAGTTTGTTTCTAATGAAGTGAGGCAAACAAAACCGTGTGCCTTTTAATATAATTTGTTAGTCTGGACAAGTGTTACCAGAATCCTGATTTTTAACAAGAAGAGTGTAATCAGTGCCAGGTATGGGAAGATAGACTACAGGAACTAGAACACATACAAAATAATTTGTGGCAGAGTAACAATAGAATAGAATAGAATAGAATAGAATAGAATAGAATAGAATAGAATAGAATAGAATAGAATAGAATAGAATA
>JANHFM010006365.1:42550-52718 GCA_032468115.1 Grayia smithii
AGCTGGGACAAGTAACAGGAGCTCACCCCATTACGTGGCACTAGGGATTCGAACCGCTGAACTGCCGACCTTTCGATGGACAAGCTCAGCGTCTTAGCCACTGAGCCACCGCATCCCTATCACCTACCACAGTGCTAATTCCAGAACTACACAAATAGTCTTCTACACTCAATCACCTAACCCATGTCTGTTCTAAGCATTTTGGGGAAGGGGTGGGGAGGGTTCTGGGTTTGAAAAATAATAGGGAGATCTTCAATTTAGCAGAACTGGCAAAAAGGTTTATAGACTTCCTTAAGGGCACCCTGTTATATTTTTTCTCCCATCATTTGAGCACCAAGAGGTGCTCTCTTATAGTTCCAATTATATCGCTGCAACAGATAAAATAAATAACATTAAAATTAAAGTAGGTTCCATTTCAACGTTAAACACCCCAATCTACAGCATCAGATCTAAGCACAGAAATATAATATCTATATCTATATCTGTGGAAAGAAGGCCAAGGCTAGAAATTGGACTACAGGTAGCCTTCGACTTAAAACAGTTCATTTAGTGACCATTCAAAGCTTACAACGGCACTGAAAGTGATTTATGACTGTTTTTCACACTTAAAGAGCGTTGCAGCATGTTCATGGCTCACAGAATCAACATTCAGATGTTTGGCAACTGACTCACTTTTATGACAGTTGCAGTGTCCCGGAGTCATGTGATCCCCTTTTGTGACCCTCTGGCAAGCAAAGTCAATGGGGAAGCCAGGTTCACTTAACAACGGTTTTACTGACTTAACAACTGCAGTGATTTCAAGCGTGGCATGAAAAGCCATAAAATCGGGCAAAACTCTCTTAACAAATGTCTCAACTTAGCACAACATAGATTTTGGGATCCACTGTGGTCATAAGTCAAGGACTATCTGTACTACAGGTAGAATATTATACAAAAATAAGCAACAGACACGTTTGCACAAGATTGTATGCACATTATTTTGGACAGTCAGCCACAGGTGAAACTGAGGTGAGCCCATGAGATCTATCTTTCTAGCATCAAACTCTTATTGAACTTATTGAGATGCTTGAATCAACTCAACCCAACTCAAATCTTCTGGGGGGGAAAAGTCAGAAAATCCAGCTCCAATCAAGTCTTCTATTACTGTACGGGTAAAATTTCAAAAAAGGAGAAACATGTCTACTATCCATCTCTCTTGAACCATGAAGCTACTTACCTGGTTTACAAATTGCTAGAGCCCAGGACCATAATGGTGATGAAAGACAGAGAGGGAGAAACTCTGAGCCTAACTGGTGCTAATAAGGGACACCATGGCATTTGCCCCTAAGAGTTGTTTTTAGAATCAAAGCTTCCCATCCATCAAACACTATGGAATATGAGAACAACACAAATACTCACCCTCCTTCAAATATCTTGATCCTGGTTGGTTCTCCTCGCTTGGTTACAGGAATGTCATCTTCCGTTTTTCCTCTTTTATCCCTTTCCTTAATGGTTTGCATTGCATCTTTCTGGCCTTCGTTGGGAAGGAGTGAGGGCAGATGGACCTATCTCCCCAAAAAATCAAAGTACTTTATTATTCTTTTTAAATAAAAAAATAAAAAAGGGGGAGGAAGAGGGATGGTTACTGATTACAAACACCTTGCTTCAATCTCTTCCCGGGAAGTAAAGAGTTGGCAGCTATTTCTGGCATGGGCTGCACTGAAATCAAATTTGCTACCTTCTCTTGTTAAGGTGACTTTTAAGTGTCTTAGTGTCTTTCAGTGAAACTGAAGTGCAATGAGTAGAGGATAGATTGTGCCATAACTGCACTTTTGAGCTGTACTCCCAGGGCTCCAACCATTGGTTACATTGTGGGCTGCTGTCAGTTGTGTTTCATCCATTTCTAAAGCAGGGGTTGGGGACCATGACCCTTTTATGACTTGTGGACTTCAATTCCCAGAATTTCTGAGCTNNNNCACTCCACTCCACTCCACTCCACTCCACTCTACTCTACTCTACTCTACTCTACTCTACTCTACTCTACTCTATTCTAATTCTATGAATGCTCAACCACATATAAAAGCAATTTGTAATCTCATGAACAACATTCCTGGAATTAATTAGCCCTCATCTATGGATTTGGGACTAAATCGTCAGCAGCAGCATATTCCAACTCTTAAGAATGGGCAGAATCCAGTTATATGTTTTTTTAAAAAAATTGGATTTGATTTCTCTATGGGAATAAAGGAGCAAGCTTGACTCTCTTTTCAGAGCTTTATTCCACAGGCCCTTAAAATCTACTCCAGAAGATCCCTCAATCGCCAGAATGGATTTTGGAATGAGAAGTGTTTTGGGCAACGAAGGCACATGGGAGCGCAAAATCCCATTGTGCTACCAAAAAGTCTGGTGTGATGCTCCATTCCATCCATTATCACATAACCAACCAATGAGAAGGCAAAAGAAGAGAACAAACACGCAATCTGTGCCAAGGAATCTCTGCAGTCAGTTCAATAATTGTTTTAACAGGACAGAGGAGGAAGGAGGTTATGTGACTGGAACTACTTTCCAAAAACATGAATCTGGTTTTCATCTAAATTTAAAAAAAAAAAAAAGTCTGCTTTCAAGTTAAGCAGTCTGACTTGACAATCACCCCAATATTATGCCAAAAGGCACCCTCTCTTTGACCCTGCAGGTGTTTTCTGCTTCGTGTTGTCTTCAGTCCAAAATGCTAAAGCTTTTCTCCAGGGTAAACATGAGATGCTATGATTTTCATACAACCCTGTAAGATGTTACGCTTACTCCTCTGCTAAGCAACATGCAGTCTTGGAGCCAGACTCCATCCTCATACCTCAAAGCCTTTTTAAGATCCTAAAAAATCCCACCAAGCTCCTATGATGCGATGTGCAATGAAAATATTGCAACATTAAAACAATCTGCCCTTTCCTAAGGATGACTAAGAGTTGTATAGGTAATGCTAGTCGTTCCCGACTCTAGGGGGCGGTGCTCATCTCAGTTTCAAAGCCGAAGAACCAGCGCTGTCTGAAGACCTCTCCGTGGTCATGTGGCCGGCATGACTAAATGCCAAAGGCGCACAGAACACTGGTACCTTCCCACCAAAGGTGGTCCCTATTTTTCTACTTGCATTTTTTACGTGCTTTCGAACTGCTAGGTTGGCAGATGCTGGGACAAGTAATGGGAATCACCCCGTTACGCGACACTAGGGATTCGAACCACTGAACTGCCGACCTTTTGATTGACAAGCTCAGCATCTTAGCCACTGCATCCCTTAAGAGTTGTATACAGTACATAAAATAATGTAAAGCACCATACTTTTTACTTCTACTTCTTTTGACCGAAACCACAGTAACAGTCATTTTAATTTAGCAGCCCTCCAAGGCTCATCACCAAAGATTGCCACGTTCCAGACAAATGTAGTGAATCCCGCTGCCCGAAAATCAAAATTATAATAATTTCCAAGTTTGATATGATATGACTAGTTTCAGGGCCAAACTCCCCCTATAACTAGTTTTGTTGTTGTTGTTCATCGTTCTTTGCATGATTTCACTTTTTAGTGGAGCCCTCAACCACTTCAAGGTAGTTCAAACAATGATCTTTCTGGCTTTGAATTGATTTAACTGCTAAAACATGTAATTGATTTTACGTACTACATAAGAACAGTAAAGCTTTCTGAAAAGTGTCCATGCTCATTTTGTGTATGTTGCCATTTACTTGGAGCACCAGTTTTAGGGAGTCTTCTATGACTTCTATTACCAACTACTTGCAAGACCACTGTGTGATAGCTTGCCTTCCAATAAACAAAACACGACAACTTGCTGAGGCCAACTCACCATTGCCAACTTGCTGCGGGACAACTCGCCGCAGGACAATTGAACAATTCAATTTCATTATTTAAAGTAAATAAACATCATTTTAATTTTTGTCATTTGCATTTCATTTTGTCCCTTCTTTTGCACCCTTTCAAGACACCATTCCACCATTTCTCTTATATTAGCGCAACTCTTGTCCTGCAGCGAGTTGGCCATGGTTAGGTGTCCTGCGATGAATTGGCCAAAGCAAGTTGGCCATGGTGAATTGTCACAGACATCCCAATAAATGCATTGAACTGACTTCAGGAGTAGCTGCATATATTTTTCTCTGAACTGGGGAGGTACATTAACTTGTCTATTTCTACCAATTTCGTTGTGCGGAATAGTAAAACTCGCTAGCTGAAATCTAGCAACTTACACAGAGGCTGCTCCCACACACTGGTCACTCACAGTGTTGGGAATAGACAGCATACAAATATCTCAGCACTGTGGTGCTTATTAGGAAGCAAGGCATTTAATGCAATTTCCATGGCAAGGATCAATTCTACAATTTGATCTGCGCAGCAAAGCCAACGAGGAGATGGATCAGCAGCCCATCCCTTAGGCTGACGGCACATGATAAAGCTATAAAATGGATCAGGCTGGCCTTCCCCAAAGCAGAACCTTTCCAAACTGTTTCCTGTGATGTTTCCTAATCATTGGTAAGTCTGAAAGTTGCAGCTCCAACATATTCAAAGGCACCAGACTGGGGAATGACAGAAGCAACTCTATTGGAGAACCTAATAAACACAAGTGTGTTGTCTTTCACTAGTTTGATACCAAGTTTATTTTAAGCCATAGATTTGGGATTTGAGAGCAATTTTCTCCAACCTGGGGTCTTCCAAATACATTGGGCTGAGAGCCTCCCAAAACCTCTAGCCAGCATTGCTTTTGGGAGCCAGTTCTAGGAGCCGTGACCCAACTCAGCTGGATAACATGCTGAGCCAGTTCTTTGAAGCCTGCCAGCAATGCTGTCCAATCCTTAAACAAACAGATGAGGGCCAAAGGAAAAAGTGATTTTCCTTACCTCTGACATTTTGGGGTTCCTGGAACTTGAGGGTACAAGCCTCCCTGTCTCTGGACGTGGAGCAGTAGCCATGGTGTAGGTTTCTTTGCTCACCTTTTGCTTGGAGCGTAGGAGTGACAGGGCTGCTTTAGTAGATATACCGGGGAGGTTGGGATTATACAGACTAATGCACCAGCTGGCATACACCGAGGAACTGTGGTCAACTTGCTGGCTGTGATTTGGTTTTGTGTAATTTAAATAGCACCAACTGACATTAGTAGTTGTGTGGAGACTGGGGAACAGAAGTACCTTCTTAACATCTGCACTGTCCTGAGACTTCTTGGAGTTTTGAGCAGCCTCTGAGGAACATGCTGAGCTCGGAGGACTTGCCACCAAGGCTTCTGCTGGTTCTTTCAAATCCTCCTTCTTCACTTTCTCAGGAGCAAGCTTGCTGTCAGGCTTCTTCCCCGCTGACTGTTTACATTCCTTTCGGACTTCAAAACTGGAGGCCTCCGACTGTGGCAAGACCAAGTTTAAGGCAGCCTGGTCTTTAGGGGATTCTGACTGTTCAGGGAGTCTTTCTGCCTTGGCAGTGGTTTGATCACCTTTCTTCCCTTCTTCTATTGTATTGGATGTCATCACTATTTCCAGCTTCTCTTCTGTCTCGGAGAACTCTTCTTCTTCCTTCACCCGTTTCTGCTGCTGTGTTTCCATGGTGAGCTCCAAACTCCCAGCTGGAGAAAGCATCCTCTTGCTTCCTCCAGCATTTGATGGGATCCCTTCGAGATCCAAGACACTTTCAGACATGGGGCCCAGAGGAAAGTAGCCTTTCCTATCCGACAGAGAAAATGGCAGCCGCAGGTACGGACTGTGGATCAAGGTTTTCTGCTCCTCTGTGATCATTTGTGCCAAATCAAGACCAACGCTGTGAACATTAGCCGTGCAGACCAGAGTACCCTTGGTCTGATAGTCCTCAAATTTTGGCAGTAGGATTGAAGAGGCGCTGCAGTGGGATTGAGTGACTAAGATTTGGGAAAGAGTGGTATACATTGCGCTTCCGTAGGATGGCATGTTTGCCTGAATGCGAACTGGGACAACCAGAGATACCACAGGCTCCGAACAGGCAGGTACCACCAACTGAGAAATGGAGATAGAGGCAGAGGGGCTACTCGGCCGAGTTAAAATATGCAATCGGCTCTCGGTGCCATAATCTATAGATGGGGAGAAGGTTCGGCTTCCTATTTCAGGAGAGAGGCTGGATTTGAGATGGGGCAAGTGGGCACCAATGTCGCTTGGCAGCTGGAGAGCAAGCTGTGACTGAAGAGGCAGAAACAAGGCAGAAGGGAGTGGCGAGGATCCTGGATAATGCAAGGGCAAGATCGATGGGCTCTGCCTGATGACAATATCAGCTGGGTGTGACAGCAGTGGAGGGGCAATGTGTAACTGGCCTGGATGCAGCAAAGCTTCTTGGAAAGGAAGTGCAGCGCTCTGAAATAAGGAATGAGGGACGTGAGGGATGGCATATTGAGTGGAGAAGATGTCTGCCATGGTCTGAGTGGAGAAAAGCTCAACTGAATGCTCCAGAGGTGGCAAAAGGTGCTGGAATGGTAAAAGAGAGATTTGTGGGCCCATATACTGTTTTTCATGGAGGGTTAAATGGGGGACAGGTGGATGGACCACTTGCAGAGCTTCAGTGTAGGGATATGTACATGAGGACTCGGGACAGTCTTTTGGCTGATCTTTGTCAGCTGGGTACCCTCTGTGAGAAGAGAAAGAAGAGGAAGAAGAGGAGGAGGAAGGCAGCTGTTGAGGTGGCAAGCTTGCAGCAGGAGACTGAGTTGAGGGTTGCACAGATTCCTCGGGCTCAGCTGCTCCTTTGGAGGCAGAATCTGGCTCATGCTCTGGATGCCGGGTGAGAGATGCCTGCCGGACCAAAAAGCACTTTCTCCTCTCCGGTGGAGCAGTTGTTGTGGTTGGAGTTTGAGACGTAGAAGGAGACGAAGACAAGCTGCCATAGTCAAAGGATTTGCTGCGAATCTCCGACATTGGAGAGGAATGTGAGACATTGGGTGTCTGTTCAGAAGCAGACCTCCTCATTTCTCGGGAATGATGGTGATGGTGGTGGAGATGGGAACTTGGTACTGTCAACATGTGGGGGCCAAGGCCAAGGCCAAGAGGTTTACCATGGGATTCAGAGGACTGAGAAAGAGTTTCCTCTCGCTCAAAGGAAGCTGATTGACTAGAAGCGTGGGAGATACTGCTTTCCTGACTTGGGCTTCTGATGGACTCAAAACTGGATTCTCCAGAAGACTGGGCCATTTCTGCTAGCCGTAGCCTCTTCTTTTTGGGTGGCAATTTCTCTGCAGGAAGTTGGGAGAGTGACTGGCTTCTCTGTGGCCACTGAAATGTCTCCATCTTTTCTGGCTCTTTTGGTGGAGGTTCTGGTTCCATTTCTGGCCGATCGGGTTCTTCAGTGACCAGAATCTCAGGGACTTGAATATTAGGTTGACGGACAAGCTTTGGCTGAAGGGAGTGAGTTGGTCGGCCAAGTTGGATCTCTGGTTGGGAGGCATAAGGCAAGAGTAGCTTTTCTTCTCCTTCTAAGCTACTCTGCTGTTCTATGGAATCAGACTTCTCAAAGGAACTCGTATGTTGGATGACAGAGATTTCCTTTGAGGTTGTTCTCCTCTCTTTGCCTTCTGAAGTAAATGGGGGATTTGCGGTTCTAGGATGAAAACTTGCACTAACATCGGAAAGAGGCACAGATTGCGTGGGATCCACTGCTGACTTCACAGACTTGGAAGTGAGGTTCAAGGCCACATCACTGGATTTCAACCCAATCAACTGAGTGGCTGGTCCACTTCTAGAAAAGGATGGTTCAGTCAACTCAAAAGCTGGTGGATCTTCATCATCACCAAGACTCTTTTCTTTCCTCCTCTTCCTCAATGGAGTCAATTCTAAACTAGTTCCCAGCTTGTAATGCATCACTTGTGGCCCCGGATCAGATTCCATCAACCCTTTCTCCATTTCGGACAAAGTATATGAACTGGAAGAATGAGGTTTGGAGATCTGAAGTTCTGAACAATAGTACTTCTTGTGGGCTTCATAATTATCTCTTTTCTTGTACCGAGCACCACAGATGTTGCACTCATACATAAATCCTTTCGTTTTGGTGCCCTTCCTTGACTTTTTGGTCAACTCACTCTCCTTGGTCTCTTGTTCTTCTGGAGGTCTGGAAAAGCTTTCTTTGCCTGCTACGCCAACCTCTTCTGAGCTGTACTCCATTCCCAATGGTAGCTCAATAGCTGGCTGCCGTTTTAGCATCCGGGGGTGGGAAGACATCTGACTGCGGCTTAAGACCTCTGATTCAGCAATGTGATCATCGAAAGAATAGCTACCTCTAAAGGAGTGAGAAGAACTCATAGTGCATACAGCTGAAGGCATAGAGTGGCTTCTTAGAAGAGGCACTGTCTCCGTGGCACTGTGGGATTGTTGGAACGATAACAAGGATGGTTCAGGCTTCATTTTTTCAACGTGGGATGTCAATGACTTTGATGGATCTGGTTGGCTACTGGAACCAGGTTTGATGTCTAGCTGAAATGATTCTCTGTAAGAGCCAGGCTTTGGAGATTCGATACTGCTCCGTCTAGACAAAGAACTCCTTCTCGGTTTAACGCTATCAATTTCACTAGTATCAACAACCGCCTCGTTGATAGTGATCAGCTTGGTGATATGTTCAATAACCTGCGTCCGAGGCACAGACAAAGGGACGGTACTCAACTTTTCTTCAGACGATACCGGGGGAAATTCTTGGGCGGTGGTTGTGGCCAACATAGCAGTCCGCTGGCCTATCCTCCCACATTTGCCAAAAATGATTTCTGCGTATGATTTCGCATTAGTATTTGGTGGACTGATTTGTTGCTCTGCACTCTCTGATCTTGAGAAGTAGCCTGATTCGGTGCTTCCTTTACTGCCTGGACTAAGGAAAGCCTGTTCCTCAATAACTTTCTTCCTCTCACTTAGACGGAGGGCAAGCTTTTGTTTGATAGTGTGTGTTTCTTCTGATTTATGACTTTGGGCAAGGTCCGGTGATGGCTCTACAAAAGCACTGCTGTCATCAAGGGATTGAGACAAGCTAGAATGGGGGAAAGAGGAGCTTTCTTGGCTTGAACCCTGACTTCCTGCCCCATACAACATGGTTTGCTTTCTCCTGGCTGATAGTTCCAACAAATGGCCTGGGGTGCTTCTGGTCTCCTCTTCAGAATCTGTGCTTTCTCCTTCTGTAGGCTCTTCAAATTCTTCCCCACCCATCTTTTCCACCTCCAAGCTGGAAGGGTACAATTCTGTAGCAGTCCCTGAAGATAACCCAGCTTTGATGCGATGGGCGTGAGACTTTCGGTGCTTGTACAAGTTGCTTTTGGTTTTGAAGGAAAAGCCACAGGGAACACATGGATAGGGTCTCTCGCCCGTGTGGGATCGGATGTGTTTCTGGAGAACACTTGGTTTGGCACAAGGCCGGCTACAGTACTGGCAAATGTATTTGCCTGGCTTCTGTGGCTTCTTTTCCTTCTTGTGTCCTTCTTCAGATGGTTTCAAAGAAACCTGCAAACTACGAGGGATGTAGACCTTTTGAACAGCGGGCTTGTCTTCTTCAATAGAAACCGAAGAGCAGGATGGTAAGATCTGACCATGACTGGAAGGGAGTGCAGAAGAAGGAAATGAGCCAGAAGGAACTGATCTTGCTGGATCGACAAGCTGCCAAGTAGGGCCTTCAAGAATGTGCTCTTGCTTTCGAGGAGTCCTGTATGCTGGTGACAAGGAGTGCTGTTGAAGCTGGGCGACGTGGGATGGATGCTCAAAAGAGGAAGGCTTGGGTTGAGCTTGTCCCATCTTCTCCTGAGCCGCCTCCTCCCTTGAAAAACGTTGCTGGGGGGCAACATCATGGAGAGGAGAGCCTGGCAGCAGAGCAGAGCTGCTTGGATAGGGAGTCATGGAGGAGACACTGCTTTGAAAAGCTTCTCCTTTCACGAGCCTCTTCCTTGGAGCCTCGTCCCCCTTTCTTGTGCTCCTCTTGCTTTGTTCAGGATCCATGGCCTTTGAAAGGGGGAGCAGTAGGGGTGGGGGGGTTGGAAATGTTATTTCAGGAAACTGTCACCAGGCTTCATTTACAGCAAAGGGAGGTCTCCCCTGTAGCTTTCCTGCTTGGCTTGCATCGGAGATGAAAGCAGAGCTGCCCAAGGGCCAGTGTAGATTCAAGATTTCAGTGTCACAAGTTGCTATTTGATTCAAGGGGTGGTGGGTGGTGGAATATCCTGAA